>JAZGTK010000857.1:0-50202 GCA_036877625.1 Ambastaia sidthimunki
ACGCACATACACACACACACACGCACAAACACACAAACACACACACACACGCACACACAAACACGCACGCACGCACACGCACAAACACGCATGCATGCACGCACGCACACAGACACACACACAAGCACACACATACACCTACTTTTTATATACATGTTTGCATACTAAACTAATTATAATGATTATAATACAGATGAATCTTACCCTATAAAACTTTCAGTATTTTCTGATTTAAAACAAATGTTCCTGTTTTACAGTTAGAGTCTCTGTCAGTTTTTTTCCCCAAATGTAGCCTTTATTTTTTTCCCAAATTACAGCTCAGTAATTCCAGCTACTGTATATACACACACAGCGTTCCTTATAACCCTAGACAGATTAATGGCACCAAACCCAGACAGGTCGCTTTTGGCAAAAAAAGACCCAGATAACAAGTTCTGTTCTTGCTCTGCCAATCGAAACAGCTACATCTAAAAAAAAGCTTTATACACACACACATGCATATGTGGTTTGTGAGGACTCTCCGTAAGCGTAATGATTTTTATACTGAGCTAATCAAACTTTTTAACCACTTCCCCAAACCTAAATCTAACCCTCACCCTCACAGAAACTCTTGCCATTTTTATGTGCACACACATAAACACACACACACACTCACATAAACACACATAAATACACACACACACTCACATATACACACACACATACACACACACACAGACGCCCCGAAAAAGAGCTAGTTACCACACAACTCCTGCAGAATTAATCTTCAGAATTCTGCTGTCCAGCTTCGTCCAATTAACCAGAGAGCTGTCAGGCGTACACACACACACACACACTCACACAGATTCACACACAGACTCACACACACTCGCACACACACTTTCTGAAGAAATCATTTAATTTCGAATGTAGACTTGAGGCGATTCGGCCCAGTCCCACTTGTCCACTCCCCATGAGAAAACCACAACCCCCAGAGAAAGAGAGAGAGAGAGAGAGAGAGAGAGAGAGAGACAGAGAGAGGGAGGAAAGGAGAGAGAGGATTACAGTAAGTGAGAGAGTGAGACAGGCTTCCACTCAACCCCCTGAGGAAGTGAAAGAAAGGGGCGTCAAGTGCTAGAAACTGAGAGACGATATGCAGCTCGTCCTGTGCAGGGCAACTCAACTCCAGTTTCCTTTCTCTCTCTCTCTCTCTCTCTCTCTCTCATGCAATCAATCTTCATGTTAATCAGACATATCTCAGAACAGCCATTTCCATTTTTATTATTCTTTGCTCTTTAACATCTCACCAGCCTTCAGACGTTACGCAAGTGATTTTAAGCAGCAGTTTGTGGAGAACTGCTCATTTTGAACTGTTTGACATGATCAGGGGCCGCATCAGTCCCCTCACAGCAGCTGTTTGGCTAAATCTCAAACTGCCATCTGTATATGTTTCACTGAAAGCAGTTTAGACTCTAAACGATGGATTTGATGCTGAGTTTCTGCTGCCCTTCAGAACTCCAAAAACAAACATTTTTAAAGCTTTCTGTCTTTTAAGGGGCGTCACTGAGGTCAACAATCATAAAGAGACAGTTTTAAAAATCATTCTAAATGTAAGAGAATGACAAGTCCACACCACAGCTATGATACTGTATATTAAGATATAAAGATTTATTTCCAGCTTATCAAATCTATTCATATTTAAAGGGGCTGCGCATTTACTGCAGCACACAAGCTTATAATAATAAACAATGTTATTGTCTGTGGGTGTAAACACTAATGTAGTTGTTGTTACAGTTGACAATGCTATAGTTGTGATGGTCAAATGTTATATTTTTATTTTATTATACCATCAAGTGCCTTATTGCTTTAATTAAAATGGTTAGCAATGCTAAGAATCTTTTTAAAAAAACCAATAACACAAATAATAAAAATGCTACTGCCATTTAAATATTATTTAAGCACATTAATAGTGTGTTAATAGTAACTAGAACAGCCTAGCATTTAGCACATACATGTTCGAATCCAGCTTGCAACACTAGATGATCCTATTAGTGTTTTCTGTTCCCTGTCTACAGACAATGTGGCAACAGGACCAAAATAGGACTACAGCAATTCTCTGAAATTACTTCTACTCTGCTAAATGAAACAAGCGAACGTCCATTATTCATTGTTGAACAAGATCCGAAAATAAAACAAAGCAAAAAAATCCCACACAGACTTCAACCTTTCAGAGGAACGAGTTAAAGCAGCGGCAAACAAATAAACATGATGATCATCCAAAAGTAGTTTAAAAGAATGCAAATAAACGCAATTATTGGTCTGTGGATGTATTTTTGGAAGAAACATATTGAATAATGCAGACGTCTCAATGTAATCTCTGTCTGCAGTACTGGATCTGTGACTGAGGAGAAAAGTGAGATGGACGTACACAAGCTGACTGGATTCACCAGCAATCTGCCGTTCTGAAGCTGCTTCATGCTGTCAGATGTGGGTCAAAATGAGATCTGATTCTGCTAAAACAAGTACATGTGTGAGGTTGTAATACTTAAGTTTACAGCACCATTTAATGTGTGTGTGTGTGTGTGTGTGTGTGTGTGCGTGTGTGTGCGTGTGTGTGCGTGTGTGTGTGTGCGTGTGTGTGTGTGTGTGCGTGTGTGTGTGTGTGAAAGCCTTGCAGCCTTTCAGTAATGACTTCCATTTTTCATTCATATGAGAAAACAACAGAAAACACTTGCAGACTAACCTTTCTAATGAATGAGAATGAATTGAGATATGAATGGGGGGGAGAAAGACAGACTGAGAGATGAAAGAAAGGGAGAGAAGTACTTTGAAAAACTGTATTATATTTCTAATTTGGTCTTGGCTCCTGTAAGGCAACATAACTGACAGTGACCACTGCTAATTTTTCAAAGTTGAGCAAAGGAAATCTTTATGCAAATGAGCAGCAATGTCATACAGCAATAACCAATCACAGTGCAGACAGTGATCCACAGCCCGAAGAGTAAAAAAAAGGTGTTGGCAAGCAACAGCACACATAACTGTACAGCCCTCAGAAAACAATCACTGCTCTGAAATTCTGTATTTACCTACTTTATTGATATACTATATTTATAATATTAATACATTTTTGTTTTATTACTACCAATAAAGCATTTTAAAATTTACCTGGGAGACAGAGAGAGAGTGAGAGAGACTGAGAGAGAGAGAGAGAGAGAGAGAGAGAGAGAGAGAATAAGATAAATATGCCGGCTGTTCTGTCAGTGTTATTTATGTAAAGGGCATCATAATGATGTAGGGTACAGCAGATCTGAGGGTGTAGGGCAGTGAGGAAAGTTCTGTATTGACCTATATAGTGTGATATATATTTCATACGGAACACAGCTGGTCTCCTGCGAGAAGGAAGTGATGACAGCATCATTAAATCACCAATCAAAACACTAGATTCTGAGAGGAAGTGTGTGTTTTATTCATTTGATGATGAAAAATCTATACAGTCCTTTACTGAAGTATTTTAAAGCAAATGACTTGTGCCACAAAACACTGAGAGACGTTTACCAGATGTTATCAGCAAAAGATCTTCTGCCTCCCACAGTATCTAAACAATCATGAGCAAATCTTCTGAAGGTCTTTGTCTTTTTAAAGCACAACACTCACAGTTCAAGCCACATGATTAATTGAATTAGATGATATAGAAACATTGTAGAAGCTCTCTATAAAACTATTTAAGTTTAATAACAGAGTTTAATACTAGAGAGATAACTGAGAACTCTGAGTTACACAACCCAAACTCATTCTGGGTCAGATCCGGTCAGTTTTTCAATTATAATCTTCAGATTTGAAAACTAGGGCTATCAGTCCATTTAAAAATCATCAAATTAATTATAGAATATTCTGATTAATTAACCTGAACTACAGTATGTGCATACAAAATGCCCTCAAATGAAGATAATTACTTGTTGTAGCTTTAAACAGACTTCATAAAAAGCCTCTTTACAAGTCAACACGTTTATGATTTAAAAAGTAGTTGAACTATAACATTCTCTTCTCCAGATCAGATCAAAAGATCTTCATTACTGCTGTAATCGGGCTTCAACTTACTGCCAGTGCACAACTCTGAGCTAAAATAACAAACTCTGTGAGACACATCAGACTCCTTCTGTAGCCTTCATGACCTGCTTCAGTTAAATGATGATGATGATGACAATAAGAGCAATATCATAATGATGATGATGATGATGAAGACTCACTGGTGCAGGGCACGTCTGGCTGCTCCCCATCTGCTCTGTAGTAGCCGTTCCTGCAGACGCAGATGGCTGCTGCTTCAGATGTGGACCTGCTGTTGGCTGGACACTGGAGACACAAACCCGTCCCCTGACTGGACTTAAACGTTCCTGGAGGACAAGCTGGAGAGAGAGAGAGAGAGAGAGAGAGAGAGGTGAGGTCACAATTCTCATCTGTTCTCTGCAGTTCATATACAGGGGCAGAGTTCTGAGTATAAAACCAGATTCATTTTGAGTCCTGGCCAGTGTAAAAATTCCTGCTGGATGCACCAGCACACACACACTCACACACACTCACACACACACGGCACCTCAACACAACATATGCTGGAGAAGCTCCCTGCTGGTCTTTCAGCCGGGCTGGGCTGATTTTCCTTCAGAGGAAGAAGAATGAATTGTGCTTGCTCTTCCAGTCTGGATGTATCTGAAGCGATGTTCTTTTATCATGAATTCTGCAGAGATGCTGAACGGAAGAGATGCCTGCTGCTTCAGTCACACAAATACACCGATTAACACTCAAACCTGTGTGTGTGTGTGTGTGTGTGATCTGATGACACACAGAATAATTCTGCTGACACAAGGGAAGAACATGAGAAAGTGAGTGAGAGAGAGATAGAGAGATTTTACCTAGCTTTGTATTTGAACACTACATTACTGTTTGTTGTTATTGTAATATTGTACATTTCTTGTCATTGTTTGTTGTGTGTTTAATGCTTCAGCAACATTCTAATTGCGCACAATCATACCAATAAAGTACTTTACAACTGATACATTAAGAGAGAAATAGAAAAAGAGAGAGAGGGAGAGGGAAGGAGAGAGAGAGTAGCATTATATTATATTCTGTTCTATACACTATACTCTAAAACCAGCAGAATCACATTTACATGCTCTCACACGTCATGTCAGATCCATCTGTCTTCTGATATCACGATTAGCTGCTGTTGATCAGAGATCTGGATCAACCTGCTCATGTTTGTCCCGCTTATCTGCATCCCATCCATATGCAACACGCTCATAAATATGCATGAGGAGCCACACCAGCTATATGAGGAATATATGACCACATTCATCAACGTACAGGTGAAGATAGATGAATGAAGGAACAACATAAATTAATAAACGGACGAGCGAGATAGAAGACGTGTGCGTGTGGGCGCATCTCTCTTTCTGTTAATGAGAGAGGACGAGATAATTCATCCCTCTCTCCTGCCGTATGGAGGAATGATCTGATCCGGGTGTGAAATCAAACCTCTGCTCCGGAATATCTGAAGCCTTTTAAAAAAATTAATTAGATGCTCAACAGCTCATTAAAAGTTTAGAAGGTCCGTCCACTTTATTAGACAATTCTTTATTATCGATCCATCTTTTCAATTATGGAGTTATTCATTTAGATTGAATAAATAAGAAGAGCAGATATGAGCAGAGGAATGAGAGGAGGAGATAAAAACAGGGAAGATGAGACAGAGGAGAAGAGAGAGTGTTTCTCTCCGCCTCCCCAACATGATGTTACAAAATTAGTGCTCACTCATGACCCCTGACCCCTGCGGCCCACTCACCCCACCAAAACAACACAACGTCTTCATGTGGAAACTGACACTACACACAATTCCACACAATTCAATTCATCACAAAACTGAAACAGAATGTGTGTGAGGTTTTACTTTTAGATGACTGAGGTCTCATTTTAAAACTGCATTAGTCTTTCCAAGTAGATCATTGTGTTTGCTGACCAATCAAACTTGCACTTGACAAACTGTGAAAATAGAAACTTATTGTCTATAAAATATCTGGACCTGAAAGAGACCCTCAGGCGAACACACACACACACGCACACAGACACACACACACACACGCACACACACACACACACACACACACAGACACAAAGGCGTTCTGCATCTCTGTAGCTGTAGGCAATACCTGAGGAGACAGTCATGAGATCAAAGGCAATAAAGCAAAACTGACCAGAGTGTACACACATACACACATACACACACACACACACACCACATACCAACTTTGCACAATCTCTAACTTTGTGAGGAAAATGTAGCGTTCATACTGAAAAAGGTCAAAGTTCTTTTACCTAAAAGAAGTCTCAGCAAATGTTCCTCTCTCATTCTCTGCCAAAAACTGGAACTGGAGAACTTGAAACTGGATTTCAGAAAGTAGCACTAGGCTCACCTCTCTGCTCAACAGATGACATCCATTGAACAACTGGAGTTTCAGAAAGATGGTTTAAGATTTAGTGTAAACCAGCTGTAACGTGATCATTAAAATTCATTAAGAAATTACTGGATGAGAAAACTGTAGAAAAAGAGAGCAGGTGTCACACTGCAGTCGTACAGGGCCAATGTCCTGCTCCAGCCCTCATCAAACACACCTGAACCAGCTCCTAAAAATCACCAGGATTATTTCAAAATGACAGGCAGGTGTTCTGGAAGCTAAACTCAGCCGGACAGCAGCCCTCCTGGACTGCAGTTTTACCCCCTGATCTACACTAATGCCCGCGCAGAGACGCAGAGAGTGCGACACACACTGAACTGCAGTTTGACTGCACATTGTATTTCAAAACACAGCGTTGCGTAAAATCAAGACTGCGTAGCTAGAAGTTTGGAATATTTGCATAGAGAATGTGTTGAGTTTTTGCGTGTTCATCACACACACAGTTGGCTGAGAACGGATGTATTGTGTGTGTTTAATGACAGGCTGTGCTCTGTCAGAGTAAGTGTGTGTGTGAGCGTAATGATGTGAGCTCAGTCAGATTGTATACTGTTCCCTGAGGCTCATGTTTACAGTTTGAAGAGACTGTTTAATATGGAGCGTCTAAAGCTGATTCAGCTCTGAAGAACAGTCGCGTGCCAAACGTCCCGTTTAAAAAACTCTTTCTGTCTGTAGACCACATACACCAAACACATACACACACACATAAATAACCTTCTCTCTCACACAAACACGTCCACTGGCTTTTCTGACACTGCAAAATGCTAAACTCAACGCGACATTTACCGTTAATTGTCTTGTGCTTGTTCTGCATGACTCAAATTAATTTCGGGCCCTTTCGGGGGTCCCAGGTGCTGCGAGGGTCAAGGCAGCACAGAAGCGACGACAGAGAGAAACAGAGGACAAGAAATGAGGGGGAAAAACGCAGCAAACAATAAAGAACGCAAGAAAAAGCTTCAGAATCAGGTGCCATGGGGCCGGGTTTTAATTTGGCATTAACGCTACAAACTTTCTCTAATTGACCTTGCACGTAAGGAGCGCGCAGCTCGGGCGTTAAGCGCATTAATTAGCGTGGGGAAGTCTCTCCGCAGCGTTCTGTCAAAGCAGGAAAAAAATCCATGGAGCTTCTCTGTTAAATCTCGCTGCGGAGAGAAGAATGCATGTCACTGAAAGCCCAGATCAGCTGGCAGGAAGCCCAGATCGCAGGCGGACGGACTCGCTCAGGTCCAACTGGGAGGATCGGATGTTTATTCCTCAAAAGAGCAATAAAGCCGTTACTGCAAACAGTGGGAAAACACGCTCATGCATGGCTGCTGAAACATCACTCAATAACGCAGGTTTTCGCTTGTGCATGTACTGTACAAACACAGTCTCACGCAGCCAAACCTTCAACTATCAGCATGAAGTCTGAGCCACATTACACAGTATTTATTCAAATGATGGAGATCATTATACACATGGACATATATGTGGCTCAGACTTTATGCTAAATATATATATATATATATACACACACACACACACAAAAATATTTTAAGTGGCAGATCACAGGATCACAGTACTGGATTGATGCATTACAGTCAGTTTGGCCTGGATGCTGCAGTCAGCTGCTTTTCACAAAACATTTACATTCAGATCTGTAAGATTTATATTCAAGTGAACATCTACACACACAGATTTGCTTCTGAAGCCCTGAGAACTTAAAACACAACTTTGTTTTTAAGCGGATTTATTAAAACCTGAGCCCTGAACTTCCAGAAACTGTGTAAAGCCAGACAGCTTCATCAGATTCCAGCTCTTGTCATTTTTGTGTGTGGTATGCATCAGATGAGCAGTCGACAGTCCGTAGGCGAGTCGTCTGAAGCTCAGGGTTTGTGTGTGCGTTTGTAGCACTTAGTCAGTCCAACGTTGTGAGTGTCAGCATCCCACACACATTCCGGCAGCCTCTTACAAACAACAAACAAACAAACCAAAGCGAAAGACTCTAAACAAAAATCCTCGGATTTCTGAGCAACCCTCTTTTCTCCTCAAAGTGATGTTTTAATGAGTCCAATTCTATGTTCAAGGGAACAATTTTCTTTTTATCTGCCTTTACAGAGCATGTAAATTAAAAGGAGTACAACTGTGTTGTGGTTTGATTACGTTTTTAAATACTGACTTTCCTTTTTGCTCTCATACACGTGGGCTACTAAACCTCCGCGGCTGCTCTTTACATACTGTAACTGAAAATGTATTTCTGAAGGAAATACGCTACATGAGTTTGAATATTCATGCAATGGGGGCGTAAAGTCAGGAAGGACGGGAAACGTCGCAGTCTTTCCACAGTCGCTCCGATTAACTTCAGTTCAAGGAATATCAAAGATTTCCCGACATAAGCGCTTTACACAGTGAGTCAGAATCCGAATGAGCCAAACGCTCAGCCGTGTGGGAAAATATTCATCTGTAATGTTAATGAGAATTGTGATCTAATGCGCACGGCCGTATAAAGGGCTGAAAGATGAGCTAAATTAAATCTGCAGCTATCAGAAAGAACGGAGGGTTGAGAGAAAGAGAGAGAGAGAGAGAGAGAGAGAGAGGGAGAGAGAGAGGGAGAGAGAGAGAGAGATACACTCGTCATGAGAGTAGACATGTGCACGTTTACTAATGTTGCCATTTGGCCAATTAGAATAGTTACCGAACTGAACTAGTGAACTAAATATCTACAAACACACCAATAAAAATACCTTTGACTAAATTCAAAAAATAATTTGGTTTGACCTATTGTACCATCCAATCTACAGTACAAAGATCCAAAGATGGGTTTCCCAAAATAAATGTATAACCTGATCTTTCCAAACAATGACCCTGATATACTCAACACAAGTCAATGCAAAAAAATGTTTTAAAAAAGAAAATGGTAGCCGAGCTCAAACATTGTGCATTTTTATAAGTTTTGCTAATACTTTTTTCGATGACCTTCAAACAGTAGAGAAGACAACACAGCCTGTTCCACACGTCATCTGTTTGCCGCTTTCTGATCCGCTCTGAATCAGCCTGTTATTGTTTCTCTGTATAACTCATTGTAAATAGCTGCGTTCAGTCTCTGTTAACACCTGCTTTAAGTGCCTCTTCTTATGGAAGCTCAACCTTGACTTCAACATCCATTCTTCTTTTCTACTCATGCTCAGTTTCACAGTTTTTCTATACACAAGCTCTTTTAGAAACAAGGTTACATTTTATAAGATACAAGCGCCTCCAAAACTATTTTAACAACTTTTATGATTATGTTTTGTTGATAGTGACATTTTTCTGTACGAACGATCAAACTTTTGAAACTATGCAGGCTGTTAACATATTAGCACAAAGAGCTTCACTGGTAGAGCATAGTGCTTGCAACAACAAGGTCATTGGTTTAAATCAAAAAGCATGTCTGTATGTAGAGGCAGAATAACACAGAACCTGCAGGTTAACACTCTCCACTGGGTGAAAGCACACGTCATCCAGTACAAAGATCCAGTAGAACCATCTGGACACGTTTTGGTCCCATGGGCCACATTACAGAAGAAGAGTACAAATATTTACAGCACACACACACACACACACACACACACACACACACACACACACTGGATTTTACACTGATCAGAGAAATGTCTGTCTATCTGTCATCTCAGACATCCATCCAACAATTAATTTCTGTCAGTCTGTCAATTTTATCTATTCTGTGTGTCTCTCAAACCATCTAACAGTTTATAAATCAGTCAGTTTATCTAACCAGCTAACCTACATCCATCCATCCATCTATTAGATGAGAAGTCAACAGGACATGGTTGAGAATCTAGTGCGTGTGTGAATTTGTGTGTGTGTATTTGTGACTCTCATTACCTCACTCTATGGCTCATGAGAGACAGGTGTGGTCATCAGACACACACAGGGTCAAATGTCATGTTCTGTCTTCACCCTGAGCTCCAGTTAAAACAGAGTCCTTTAAAAGATCACTAACGTGTCAGTATTTCACAGTGTGTGTGTGTGTGTTTAAATACTGCATTTTCAATGAGCTCTGTGTAAAAATGCAAGCGTGTCGCTCTTCTTTATAACAGTGTGACAGTGATGTATGGAGCTGACCACACCAAAATGAGTTTCTCTGTCACAGTCATGAAGAACACACTGGATTAGTGTGTGTGTGTGTGTGTGTGTGTGTGTGTGTGTGTGACCAGAAGAGAGGCACTGTCATAACCTTTGCCTCTGTCAGATATAAAATCCCTTTTGTCAGAACTGAAGCTCCGCTCGACTGAGAGCAGTCATCACCTCACACATTCATGCCATTTAATGCACTTCATGCGTTTTCAAACACGTCTAGATGAAAACACGCAAACCGTCACTAAACGACTCGTTTCATCTGTCAGAGTGAAAAGCATTAAGCCTGCAGTGACTTCAGGAGCAAACAAGCAAACATCTATTCCATCAAAACACACACACACTCACAAAATGCATAACCTTATGAATATTTACCATAGTTCTGGAAAGCACTCACAGTTTAACTGGAGTATTTGCAGTAAATTCAGCAGAAAATACACACAGCTTCCTCAAACAGATTAATCTGCATAATTCTGAAAAGCTGGAATAGTTCTGCGTAGTCTATTATTATTTTATAACCCCATTTATTTCATGAAAATAATAATTTTCCAGGCAAAAATAACTGGAAATGTTAACCCTAAAATTTGAACTTGCAAAAGCTGAAATTTTCTGTGTGTGTGTGAGAACATTCACATGTGTGACTCACAACACAATCAGGACCCGGTAGATAACCTACCAGCCCTCAACAGACTGTTGCCACGACAACACAGACAAGATAGACAAACGGACGTAGAGACAGACAGACAGCACTAAGAGTTTCTCTACAGTCTTCATGATCTCACAAATGTTATCTAAGTCTTCATTGTGTTTTTCTACTTATTCTGGTCATTTTCTTTCACCTTGTGTTAATTCAGTTCTACTAACCCTGACAACATATAATTATGTTTCTATTTTCTGCTGGAAGGAAAAATAGTTATTGGCAATTGTATGAGTGTAAATACCATAATAGGAGCATTTTGCTATTTTTCAGTCTTGTATAGATTAGGAGAGAGAGAAACAGAGAGTGATTAGTATTCTAAAGGCATTCATTGGCACAGAGAGTTGGCAGAGTGTGACAGAGTTCCTGGAAACATATCAGCTCACCAAACACTCGCTCTACCTTCAAATCTCGTCTTACTCTCATTTCTTTTCAGCTTATATATTTCATATCATGCCTACACACACACACACACACACACACACACACACACACACACATATATATATATACACACAAATACACACATTCATTTTTACAAACACATTTTGTCCCCTGCTTTGCTAAAACTGTTGTTCAGTGAAGCTCTGAAGATGCAGCAGGACTTTCTCTTGTTGAGCTTTCAGAAGAATGACGCAGCTAATAGACTGAACAGAGAATCATGCTGCTTCAGAAACAATAAAAAACATCACCTGACTTCATTAATGCTTCTCAAACGAGGGCCAAAATACACAAACAGTTTGACAGTTTGGCAATGTGAACTTAAGTCCAACTTCAGTTTTTTCTTCTCATCATCTTCACACTATCTTCTCTTTAGTAAAGTCACAAAAAGGTCAAAAAGTAATAAAAAAAACTGCTTGCAATGTTGCAATTACTTGAATGCTTAGTTATAAGGAGTCACAATCGATCTCGCCTCTTTCTCTTTCTCAGGTCATCTGACCGAGATGAGTTCTAGTAATTGTGGGTTACTTACAGCAGGGTTGTGAGTTTTAAAGGCTGCATTTTGATGTCTGAAGTAGTAAAAATGGCTCTCGCAGGGTAATGAAACTCGCCTCGGCTATTAGCTTTGTCTTGCTAAGCGTTGGTCTCTCTTTTAAGCGCCGCAGCTCATTAACTGCGCGGGAGGGTCGATTAATCCATAACAGTTAACGAAAGATGCTCACGCAGGCCTTCCCTTCTATTCCCTTTAATGTCTGTGTCTCTAACACTTAAAATTCCTGTCATCTCCCTCGACCTCTCCTCCAAACCCCGCCTGCATAAGAGGAGCTCTCCAGCACCGTTTCTACAATGAGAGCGAGCAACACGGTGAGTCTGCAATGAATGCAGCCGCATTCATCAAATCTAGTTCACACCAGTGATTCTAGTTCACACCAGGTTGCATGCTCACAGCGTACAACAAAATCTGCACACTATCCGTGCTAAGTAGCATGCATGATTACACACCTTAGACAACTTACCTAGGAAACACTGTAGTAGCATCACTTAATAATAGTATCACTTAATAATTCTATCAATTTCAATTCTGTTCGTATGTGTATATGTGTGTGTATGTGTGTATGTATGTATATATATATATATAGGCTATATATACACACACACACAGTCATTACTTTTTATTTTTCCATTTTCCAAATTTCATTGTAAATATCCTTGGATATTTTTCATTGTCACTTGTACAGCTGCTTTGTGATTAGTAAGATTAGCATTTGAAACTAGCATGATAAAGGTGTCTAGGTAAGATTACCCACAACCCCTCGTGCCACAGACAAGGAATTTGTGATGGGTCTCAATCAGCTTATTAAAAGCATCAATGTCACAAAAATGTCAGTTTGGCTTCATTTGATTTCAATACACGGAGGTTAATAAAGTAACCTGTAATGTTACGTTTCAAACAGAGATGGCGATAGAGAGGCAAAAGTTACAGATTGTAGCTTTAGGCAACAGAAGGGGTTGTGGTACCACAAACTCAAAAATGTACTTTCCCATCACCTGCAAACTATTTAGTGCACAGAAGCAGCAAGTGAATTGGGACGCAGCCTTGTAGATGTGCAAGATGACATCTGACAAGTCACACCTGACATTTAAACAGCATCTGTGAATCTCCTGCCTCTGTCAGCAGACGCACAGTGTGTGTGTGTGTGTGTGTGTGTGTGTGTTTCCAGAGAAGGACACATAAACTCACCCTCAATCAGAAACTCTTTCACAAACAATCATTCAGACGGGAGTGTTGGGAGGATTTTACATTTTGCAGATGGAAAAGATTTTCTTTGTTAAATATCAGCTTTGACTCTCTCTCTCTCACTCTCTGCTCATCTCTCTCTGTCTCTCTAAAATCTGATTAATCTCTAAATTATTAAACAGTACAATAGCTAAAAAAAAAAAGGCATTAAAACTGATGCATTTATTTACATCAGCATTACAGAATCATCAAGCGGAGTTCTGCTTTATAAATAATAACATGTTTAAAATGTTTCTCCAGTGTTTTACACAACCTTCAACACTTTAATATTTACAGAAACAGCTACAGTTCAAGAAGTGCAAGTTTGTTTTGAGGTCTGCTTAACTTACAATGATTAATGATGCAAAAACAGGGCAATTTTAGTTTGGTTTTATTTTTAATTTACTGTTGCCTTTAATGAAGTTTCTAATTAACAGAGCAGCTCAGTGTGCAGGATTTTCTCTCTTTGATATTTGAACGGGTGCCGGAATATTTAAATGTGCCAAGCTTTGAAGGTGAGTAACACACACACACACACACACCTGAGGCCAGGCTGACTTTAGTGACTTTATGAAAGACTCATAGCCTCTGGCCAAGCGAGGTAGAGGATTACACCATGAGAACGTCCCTCCAATGATCCAACAACTCAACAAACAAACTAAAGACAGAATAAACAGACTCCTGAAAACAAACAGATGGGAAAGATCAGAAGATCACTCTGTGTGTTAGACGTGTGTCTGAGGTGTGTGGAGGACAACAGCAGTGTCCAATGAGTTTGGGACACCACATGGCCTTTGAATGGTTTAACCTGCAGGCTGAAGTTTGATAAGGCCTTATCACACACACACGCGCGCACACACGCACAAACACACACACAAAGTTCCTCTGGCAACAGAACAGTAGATTATGCGCTTTTGCCTAAGAGGGGTGTGAGACCCTCTGTCACCTTTACTGTGTGTGTGTGTCGACTGGGTCCTGTGACTCTCTGGCTTTGATATGGGCTGCTTTTGTGTAGGCTGAGATTTGCCTGTCTAAACGTGGGTGTATAAGAAGCTTTTGGGAAGATTAAGGCAGAGGGGCGTCTGAGGGTCATGAACGGGGTCGGTGGGGTGAGATGATGTCGTCCCCTCCAGATGAACACAGGCTGACACTACACAAAATGACACACCATTAGCACAGCCACTCCACCAGAGAGACAGAGAGAGAGAAAGAGAGAGAGAGAGAGTTTAACGCTGAAACCACTATTGTTACTTTCCTCCTAGTTAAACCTTCGACTGAACAGCAAAGATCTGGTCCACAGGGCAGCTTAATATAAACAGTCAAATAATGAACAAAAACTTTCATCCAAATGCAAAAACAACAGGTTATTTTACATGCATAACTCAGTAAACAAAGTTCTGCCCGTGAACTGTTTAATCCTATTTAAATGGTTGGGATAAAGGAGGGGTTAAAGATTTTAATCCTCTAAATCTTGGATTGGGAATCTTTTCTTCAGAGGCGTAAACCATTTACAGCCTAAAAAATCTATAGCAAATGAAGAAACGGATAAATGCATTTTAAAAACATCAGCTTTCATTCTTCTCAGCAAAAACATTCCAGGTTTTCAGCCTGAGGAGGGATTATGTGGTGGTTTATGTCAGTGGATGGAAACGGAGGTGTGTGTGTGTGTGTGTACACAAAGCTGTGAGATGTACAGACTTCAGTTTGCTTTCAGTTGACGGTGAGAGCTGCTCTTCACACGCTGCTGTATATCTGTGAACTGTCTTTTCACCTTCAAGAGGAAAGCAGCGATCAGCCCGCAGTCCCTCTCAACAGACTGAAGACAGATGCATCAATGCACCTCCGCAGTTCACAGCATCCACACACTGAGATGAGCCTCTCATAACCTCAATAACAGCAGATACATGAAGACATGTTCCACAACCTCAAAAATATTTTGGTCACTTTTGGATTTCATAGCATTAGATAAACACACCACCAAAAGTGACATCTCGAACAATTTTGCAAATATTTGTAACAAAGTTTTTGTTTTATTTGCAGATATATGAAGTCAATACTTCACTAGCAGATTAACCACAGCTTTAATTCATCACATTAACTACAGACACGTTCTACTATGCCAACAGTCTGTAAATGATAAAACAACAGATCTGAGAACTGTTGCTCTTTCTGGTCTACCTTACAGCTTTAGCTCAGGCAGAAACAGGACATTTGATTGACATGTAAAGTGGCCAGTCATGTTTGTTTAGTTTTCACTTGAAATTTAGGGGTGGGAAAATCTAAAATCAATCATGCCAAAATTATACACTGCCAAAGAAACAAGTACTTTAGAGAATGGCAGAAAAAAGCAGAAAATATACACAGAATCTGTGATTACACTTTCTGTCCATCCAGAAGTAACATGGACATAATTTACAGACATAACACGAAAAATATCTGCTTCACTTGCTACTAAGTGCCTCAAACAAAAGTCTCTGAATAGCCCCAAAGACTCAGTGCCACCAACCTGACAAACTCTGGATCCATTAGCACTGTTTTGTAATTGTTAGTCTATGTACACACGCGTCAGACGCTTGTCTTGGGTCGAGTCTCGCTAAATGAGTGTTGCGCCTAAGACGGTTTGTCAAGTCTCAGAAACACACAAAAAAAGCAACTTTACTGAGAACATTCACTGAAAATGCAAAGAACAAATGTGTAAACTTACAACAACAGAAAATCAAACAGTTGATGTTATATTTTAGTCTGGCTGGCAGCAGATATTTAAAATGTGATTGAAAGCATTCTTACAACTTTATTTTGTAACTGTGTTTAGGAATTTCAAGCGTCTGATGGACATTTGGCAAATTCAGGAGTCCGTCTGCGTCGCTCTGAAAACTCTCAGAAGAATCATTTTATCTGCTGGCTGTCAATCACGGCCTCTACATTCTTTCTCCTTCTACCATAATGGCATCTGAAATTACATCTGCCTGCTTTCCTCCCCACCATCCGCCTTCAACCAAACACGAGTGCTAAGAGAGACACGAGGAGAAACAGGCAGGAGAATATTATGGCTATTGTCTGGCATTGTAAATCTCATTTGTACACCTGAGGCAATGTTGTCAGGTTTCTGCTAGCGCTCAGATTCAAAAGCTACTGAATGTTCATGTTTAGTGTAAGATTAGAAAGAGTACTGACCTGATTTCTAAAATCTGCACAGAAACCTTTACAGAATACTCTCAGGAACGCTGTACCTTTACGAAAAGTTGCTGAGACTCATTAAATACACTTAGATGTTTGTTGCACCAGAACTGTCAGACAAACAGATTCGGGGAGAGATCAGACACTGTGTGATTATATACATGCCATTTCACTTATTGCTGTCGGCTGTACCAACAGATGTGTCTCTTAACTGAGATGAAGAGCAAGAGAAAGAGAGAGAATGAAAGAGAGAAAAAACACAAACATTAAAGCCTATGCTAATTTAGCCCTGAATGGATGAATAGAAGGCAGTTTCTATTCAAATGAAAACAGACAAAATCCGACTGCTCGTTTTCTCCTGATTGAAACGACACCAGCCCTCCTCTCTTCTCTTTCATTTTCCTAAAGCTATTTGATATTTTGCTTAGGCATTTGAAGTAGGCAGCCGTGGCAGGGGGTCCTTGTAGTCACTCTCAATGTCTCTCTCTGATCAATAATTTGTCACTGAAATTCTGTCGGCTGTGTGGGCGTCACCAGCTCGGGCCAGAAACAGCCCCTGGTGTGAGACCGCCAGGAGAGTCCCAAGCACACAGTAGCGGCCACAGATCTGAGCTCTCCCGGTGAGACAGTATTGAGTTGTCTTCTCCCATACCTGCTCTGTTCTGTCACTTTATACGTGCAATTTGACTCTGTCACTCAGTTTGAACAGCAATTGACTGGTCAGAATGTAAAGTTGACTTTTACTGGTCAGAACAGATTTTATATTGGCTGTTTTCTCATACATAGCAATACAATTAAATAGAGATCTGATTATTTCCTTCTTATTAGATTTCTCTTCTGGAAGAAGACGGTGTTTCCTCTTCAGTGTCAGAAGAGATCTTAACAAAATCACAAACTGTGCTCAGATTTGTCAAGTCACTAAAGACTGCGATCAAATATCAGATTTTAATATAAATGATCTGAACCATTCAATTTCATTTTCATTGTGTTTCATTTTATTTAAGTTATATCAATGTTTATATCCCCTATGAATGTTTTTAGTCTCAAACAGAAACCAAAGGCAAAGCTGAGACATAAATGAAACACATCTGAGATCTCCAATAAATCTCTTAAAAAATAAACCAGCCACATATGAGGAAATGTTTACTTTTGAAGGACTGTCCCTTTAAGAGCAGAATCCTCATAGTCAGGGTCAGTTTGAGAGTGGATTCAGATATGGAGTCTTCTGTGAACCTCTGTGATCTCCAGCACAAACTCTGACATTAGCATGAGCTTCAGAGAGGGTGCAGCAGTAATGCCAATAAAATGTGCTAATGCCTAATAATTCCTAAATCAAACTTAACCATTTTTAACAATTTTAATATGATGGTGATAAGAAACAAAGACAGACAGACGGAACAATAAACAGACAGAGAGACAGAGATCAATTGATAACAATAGATAAACAGATAAAGAGAAAGACAGACACAGATAAAGACAGATAAAGAGAAAGACAGATAGAAGAACAGGCAGACAAAGAAAGACACAAATAAATATATAAGCAGATAGACAGACAGATGGGGAATAAGAGGAAGTGGGTGATAAGGATGATGTGGCTTTTGTAGACTGTGTTCTTCATTAAGACCCAAGTGTGTGTGTGTGTGTGTGTGTGTGTCCACTTTTCTTCACCTATTCACACTCTCATACCAGAAGTCTTTCTAACTCGTCTCTCTGTCTCCCTCTTTCATTTGTTCTGTCACTATGGCCCTTTCTCAAAGTACATAATAGGACCCTGAGCTCAGAGGGGTCCGAGAGCTCTTTAATTGGGTTTCAAGGTAACTTCACACTGTGTGTGTGTTTGTGAACGGCCATCATTAGGTTGTGTGTGTGTGTGTGTGTGTGTGTTTGCGAACGGCCATCATTAGGTTGTGTGTGTGTGTTTGTACACACTAATAGAGTATTATCACTGTGTTTAAACACAGGAGGAATTTCCTGAATAAGCCACACATCAGCTTCCTGCCCTTTGTAAGATTTCCATCCAGGCGTCAACAAAATGAAGACCACAATCCAAACACCTCTGCTTACTTCTTTCTCTTCATACGCACCACTGGTGGCCTGTGAAAAGCCCCAATGCATTCTGGGAAGATTTTAGAATATAATAGCACACTCAAAATACTCATTGTGGGGACAACTGCTGTCTGTTGTTTACGTAAAATACAGCTGCTCCTAAGAGACACGATTCCCTAAAGAGACGCCCTGATGGGTCTAGACAGAGACCGAACAGCCATTATTATTATTGGGCTCATGTTTTTGTGTTCCAGCTTGCCGCTAGCATTTGTTTCCTGATATCCAGACTAACATTACATTACCAGATTCAATTTTCTACAACAAAGACGACCGGCTACTGATCTGACATCATGATCCAGAGTCTAAGGAGTCTACAAGACTATACTGATCACACCACTGTTCTCTCACACACACACACACACCAAACTATTTCATAACATCATATATATATCTGTTTGTCAGCCACATATCTTTGCAACTTTCAGCCAGGCCATTGTCATGCCAACATTCAAATTTTTCTAAATACACTTTCTTTTAAAAAACAAAGTAAAAAAGTAAAAAAAGATATAAATCATTCGATAACTAAGTGTAATTTATCAGTACAACAATGCAATGTTATAGTTCAGACTAAGATTTGCTTTCTTTAGCTTTAGAGAAGCCATCAGGTGTAAAAGTTGAGCTCCACACCTTCAGCTCTGCTACAACACATCATTAGCAGAGTTTCTCAGTAAAGACAGCGGAGATGAATCCATCTGTCCTACATCTGTCGAGTTTAACATCTTTATATACAAAACCTCCTTCTGGGGACGTCCTCAATTGTAAAAATTAAAAATTAGGTTTTCGTTAGGGTTAGAGAGTGTGAGTTAGGGTTAGGTTATATTGTTTATAACTAGCTGTGTATAAAGACAACAAAAGTCTAAAGAATGTCCCCATTTAGGTAGATAAGTAGTTGAAATACGTTTTCAACACAGTTAACCAATTACAAAAGAATAAAATCACACCAGGACATTAAGATCCATGAGAGTCACACCAAGTAAATGACACACGCATCCTCTACAGGAAAGTTTACTAAAACAAAGACAAAATGACTCACAAAATGACACTATCTGGGTTTTAACTCAGTGACTCTGATGTTTAAAAGAACATCTGTGACCACACTTTACTTTTCATCATAATTCTATAATAATACATCAAAATCCATAAACAGATAACTTTGAGACTATTGAACTACACTAGCTAAACTACATTAATTATATTAATGTTGCTTATACACACGACTCCTAACCCTACATATTACTATCACAGTATAGATGCTGAGAGCTGAGTTCACACCAAACTCTGAACAATATGGATATGAAAGACACTTACAATCAGCAAGAGACTCAATGTTGGCCTGGTGGATAAACTTCTGTGGGCACGTACTGTAGGAGACATCTGAGCTGTTTCTAGGGACCAGAATATCAGATGGTGATTTAATTTCAGGACTCAAGCCAGTTAGCAGCTTGGAAATGATATTTAGCTGATTAAAATATGATAAATAAATGATAGCTGATAAAATCTGATCGGATGAGCTGCGTGTTGTAAAATAGTCGATATGCACTCTGAACTGTATGTTAACTGTGTAATAGCACACCAAGTTGCTACGGGCAACCATAAATGACTTACAGTTATGCTAATGAGTTACATTATTCAGAAAACTGTTTATTGTGATTATTATAAATGCATTTAATTATTTACTGAATGTCAGTGTCTTTAATCCTTATGCCGTGACTAAGACCTGACGTGTTAGTCGATGTCATGATCGGTTCTGACCTGCTGGACAGTTTTAGAGAAATTTCTCTGGTTTCAGGTGCTGCACACACACACTTCAGAAACCTTCACACATACACACACACACAATCTGGGTTTAAAAGTACTAAGTAATTTGAGCTTCTAAAGCGGAGCATTAAATATGCACTAGACAGCTCATAGAATAGAGAGCACATGTCCTGAATAAATAACCAAACAAACAACAGACTACCAGCCAATCTACAAATCAGAGCTGTCAGACACTGAGTGGGGATAATAACACACACACCTCAGGCATGTGTATTTATGAGTCCCCCACTCCTTTCTTTCTCTTACACACACACACAGACTCAATAAAAGAACTCTGTATATCACCCTGACACTGAAGAACGCCAGACTGGAGATGGTTCCTTCGTGAGTTCCTCTCCATAGCTCGGTCCTACAGTGCCACAGGACTCTGAACTGCAGCTAATATATCTAGAGCCAAAAGAGCTGCTTAGCTGTCTACAATCTCAACATGTGACATGAAACGCTAAAGAATGGAAAACAATTTGAACAATCTGTCATCACAGAAAAAACTAGGATGATGATAGCACACATAAATATTGGAGTGAAATACTGCATGAAAATGAAACTTTTGTCTGTCAATATTTTGAGTACAAAGTTGATACAGTTTGAGGATTCAGTACTATGGCCAAAACATGGCATAAGACAACATCATTTTACTTTCTACTGTTTGCTTAGACGCTACCTAGGTAGGCAGCTCACTAGCATTTGGGACGGAGCCAAACATTCTAAAACAAACATTTCCACTTTTTCCTACAGTAACGTATGACATTCATCTTGAGCCCTACAGAAACAACATCAAAGATGGTTGGTTGCTTTTCAGTGTCTTACACACAAATAAATGCCTTTTTTGTCCTCTCCTTGTCACTGTTCAGCAGATCTGACACAGTTTGAGTGACAGCTGTTTGTAGCCACTGTGTGTGTATTAAACAAGTGAATGTGTGTAAAATCACACCAGCTCTGCTTCTGTCTTTCACTGAACTGATTCAATTTGACCTTTTATAAAACAAGCCACATTAAACAGCCTGTAAATATTCATTGGGCTGAATTCTTCTTTCTGAATATGCACATTTTGCCCTGATTTGCATGTATTTGTTGACCTACACAGAATGTTTACCTGAAGTATTCCTTTAAAACTTTCTAAAAGGATTTCAAGTTCAAACCAATACCGTAAGATGAGAGCCAATACCCAGACAACACTTTTCAGCTGTAAAAACATTTTTGGGATGTTTCATTAAGTAACAAAAACATTAAGTGTTATTTTGAGGGTTCTAGGAATGTTCAAAACATCACATTTTTAAACACTGAATTAACATTACTGCTTGTTTATAAGAATGTTATTTTAACATTTTTAAAATGTTCCACTAACAAATTAAGAATAACATTTTTGATATATGTGATATATCACAATAGAAAGTTTTATGGACATAAAAAGAATTGTTTACACAGAACGCTTCACACTATTATAAAGACTGATCAAGTTTAAAGTGTGCTGACAGCTTCTCATCTGATCCAGAATCACACGCTTGCAATAACTCATAAAAAAGATCCACAGACTGACATTCATTCATTAGGCAGGTGAGTGATTATCTGTGTGAAACAAACGTTAAATCAGAATAAAGAGTTTATCTGGGTCAGAAGCAGGCAGGTGTGTTCCAGCAGATGACCCATCATTATTCTGTGTGCCGAGCGCTTTGATTGATTGGGAAACAGATTTCTCCCTACATGTTTTTGGCTTTGAGCCCCATACAGAGACTCTAGTGCTGGGGGAAGTTTTCCAAACCATTACCCTGACCCGATCAGTGACTGACCCACGCTTACCACTGACCTGACGGGCCACTGGAGCAGAAGAACCCAGAAGAACATGTGGTCTGCTCAGGATAAATACAAATATCTGCAGATCTTGGAGAAGACAAGATAGACAGACAGGCATACAAACAGATGGGACAGACAGATATAGACAGGAAAGGCAGTTAGATATAGACAGAGTAGACAGACTTACATAAAATGGATAGACAGACTGACAGAACACACACAGAGAGACAAACAGACAGAATAAATAGAGACAGACAGACCTGTTTTAAGGTTCTCCTGTGATCACAGATCTCCCAGAATGCTTTGCTGCAGCTGTCCTCATATGCACTGTCCAATTCTGATTACTTCTAAAGGAAATGGATTTCATTTTTTCTACTTTTATTCATTTTGTCCAGCCATCTGATTTGCTCTGTTGCGCTGTACACACTGTTACAGCATCATCTGAGGGCTGTATATCACACAGCACACCTCGTTTCTGTATTCACATTTCACACACACATCACTCCAGAAATAATGAAACCACAGAAGGGGATAAAGGCACAAACTACATTTTTACATTCTCTGAAAAAATGCACAAACGACAATTTTTTGTGCAAAACTCACTATAAAACAACACCCTGACAACCACCCACAACACACTAACATGTTATTGCCAGGGTGTTCTGAACCGTTTCTAGGTGGTTGCTAAGTGGCCAGTCAACCTAGAGACCGTAAATCTTAAAAAATTATATTCTGGCTCAATGTTAATCTACATGATTTATATTTGGCTTCACAACCCGTCAGTCTGCTGAAGTATTAGCATGTCTGTGATCAACAAACCACATGATTTTGCAACAAATCTCCAACCCAGTGACTCTCAGCTAGAGGTATGTGCAGTCCATGGAGTACATATGTCAGAGTTTGTTTTGCTTCTGCTAGATTTATTTAAACTTATTAAACAGAAATAATGACTTTCAATGTTAGATTAAATCAGTGGTTCTTAATCCTGTTCTTAGGGACACAAAACACTGCACATTTTGTGAATTTTAAATCAGGTTTATAAAATAGGGGAAACACACTAAACATGCAGTACTTTGGGTCCCCAGGACCTGAATTAAAAAGCAGTGAAATAATCTATAATAAATATATATAAAAAAACTAATACTCAAAAGATTAAAGCTGCAATCCGTAACTTCTGCCTCTACCGCCATCTCTGTTTGAAACATAAAACTGCAGGTCACTTGCAGAGTTATTTTTTTAACATGAACGACAAGTTTAAATTCAAAACAACTGCTGTAAGATACTACAAACGCTGCATTATCTACAGAACCTGGACGTGATATAGTAGCTGAATCTTCTTTCTGTTTACAGACAATCATTTCCTGCAAAATCAAACCTGACAGCTCAAATTATAAATCATTATTATAAACTAACCACTGAGAAATTAACTTTAGCTTTAACAAAATCATTCACAATTAATCTTTGATTTGATTTCCTATGAATCATTGTAATAATGGTCATTTTAATGCTAATAATACTGCTAAAGGTTTTTTTTCTTTCTGCTAAATAAAGCATATTTCAACATTACAGACTAAATTAAAAGGCTGGGAAACATCACAACATCCCCAAAAACAGAATCTGTGTGAAAGTGGGCGTTCAAATCACGAGAACTAATGATTTCACAACAGCTGAGGGCAAAGAATTTCCACTTTAAAGTTCACGTCAAAGACATTCAGAGTCGTGAGGGAACCACAGCTGGAGTTTATCACCCTCAACATGAGGCCAAACATCTCTTACTCACACAGAAATCAGTCCTGTCTCCTCTCTACAGTCTCGTGTACGTGATATAAACATACAGATCACAACAGACAGACCTGAGCACCTTTAACAGCGAGACCCCAGGTACAGTCTGTTTGCATTCTTCAAAAGCGTAATTAACCAACATTAAAAACACTCACAACTGCAGACCTTAACGACTGATGAGAGAGAGAGAGAGAGAGTTTGTGCATGTATATGAACACTGTAGGTGTTTGTTTATATAACAGCGTATGTTTAGTTCTATACATACACAAAGTGAGTGTGTGTATGCTTTTCCAAGCCTTCTTGTGTGTGCATATATATTTAGAGCTGTCTATGTATGCTTATGTCAAGCTGTGAGCGTGTTGCTTTATGTTTGTAAATGATTACTGGTGTGTGTGTTTATATAAAGCTCTGTGCATGTGTGTTGGTTGTCTCTGTGTACATGTATAAAGCTATATGTGCTTATCTGTATTATACGAATATTCACATACATACAACTGTATATAAATGTGTGTGTTTGTATAGAGCTGTCCTCTCTGAGTTGTGTGTCAGTTTCGACAGCTCTTGTGGTGAGTGTATCTCTGCTCAATTCTACAGTCTGTGAGGGGTTGTCTGACCTTTCACCTCTCTTGTCAGAGTGGAGAACACACGCCGGCAGAATCTATTCCGGCTCAACACAGTAGTCGCAGCAGCCTCACTCACTTTTACTGAAAAACTCCAGTACTAAGCGGAGCCAACATGGCTGCTGTGTGGAGGCGAATGGGGGAGGTTATTTTATTAATATGCTGATTTTACATCGGCTGACAGGCATCATCTCTCACCCTGAGGGCGAGATATAATCTTACTCACACACACAAAGTGATTCGGACTCCCTCCAAGCAGGGTCAAAATAACAAACCCAGCTGTGCATTAGACAACAGCAAGAGAGAACAACGAGTGAGAGAGGGAGAAAGACAGAGAGAGAGAATGAGAGAGAGACAAAGAAAGACAGAGAGAGAGAGGCCAGTAGAATCAGAAAACATCTCGGCTATGTTTGGTTTAGCATAGTAACATAATACTTGACTTAATCGACTCAACTTTAATCTCTTTCATTGAGTAATTTATTTGAAGTGACTGGGATGGAACTCAACAGGAATCAAGGCAATATGAAATGATCAATATTCAATATTTACATTTGCTTCTGAAATGATAACTTGTCAAATATAATGAGGTCATGTTACAATCTCATTAAGACACATACTACTGTTGCATTATGCAGCTGTTTTCAAATATACAGGTCGCATCTAGCATGCAGTACACCAGTACTTCATTCTGACGAAGCCAGGCAGATAAACACACAGTGACTAAAGTCAAGTTTCCTAGTTTCCTTTGAGACACACGGATAATAGCTTAGACACCTTCATTAACCCAAAGACCAACCTCAAATCAACCTCAAATCACCCTCTTCAAATTCAGATCGACCAATGAAAAAACAGGATGAGCAAAAGTGGGTGGGACAGTCTGAAACCAGACGCTCACAAACAACAACAGACTAATAAACATTAAAGGATCCTTATTATCCCGGTTGCCAGTGCTGGTAAATTCAACCCTGAAGAATTTATGGGAACTTTACAAGCATGTGTGTGTGTGTGTGTGTGTGTGTGTGTTTGTGTTTGTGGTATATTACTCCATCAAAAGGCTTTATGGGAACTCACAGATCAAAGCAGATGTAATTAGTGGCGACTTGCTGTGTGCAAAATCGTTAATCCACTAACACAGTGGCTTTTAATAACTGTGGCCACATTTACTGTAACAGACTGAACACTACACACCAACACCACACACAACCTCAACATTCTTTAATCTCCAGATTATGACCACTTCATCACCTTACCCAGATCACTGAACATTCCAGAAGACTTCCAACACCGTTTCCTAACCAGGCTCCACACACGCAGCCTCAAGTTTTTAATTTTTTTCAGTTTATTCACATGCTGTTAAAACATTAGTCACTGTTTGTTGATGTCAGCTTATGCATAATGAATAATATTAATAAATGTTATTATAAAGTGTCCCCTTTAATAGATTAACACTGAGTTAACTACCATAAAGCTTCTACTTCATGCTACCATGTCAAAGGAGAAACAACTGCACAAAGCAACCAAACCACAGCCAATCAGAGCATGAAACTAATGTTTAGCTGTGTGGATTCTAGACCAATGAGATATTACTGTGGGCGGGGTTACCCGGGACGATGGATGGAAAATTTAAACAAAGTGACCAGACATCATGAGAGTCGCTCAGTTGATAAGAGGACCTTGCCTGAGGATGCCAATGCACTCAGACACCTGTGTGTGTGTGTGTGTTTGAGGCACCTGTGGTCCTCAAAGTTGGTCTCCTACACCAAGAATAGTGAAGGTAAAGCCAACAGTCATATCTGTTTATTGATCGTGGCAGATGGCTGTCAATCAATCTTATCAGCTCTCAACAAATTTAGTCCTGAGGGAGCCAATATGGCACAAGTCTGAGTGAAAGCTACATCGACCAATCAGAGACCTTCAGAGAGAAGAAAATGACCGTGTCCATGTCCATGAACAGCTAAATAAAGGAATGAAAGAAGACCTGTGTGTTAATGTGTGTTTTTAGGTGCCCACAAATGTGCCCACAAGGACAGTAAGACCTACAATCTTCTGTCTTGTGGGGACCAGCTAATAGTGCTCATGGGAAAAATGGGCTAATGAACATACTTAATAATGTCTAACTAAAAATGTAAAAATACAAAAAGGTTTGAGGCTACATTTAGGGGTAGGAGAAAAAAAACTTGATGAAAAGTATAAAACAGTGTGTGTGTGTGTGTGTGTGTGTGTGTGTGTGACAAGGTACTGAGAATGGTGCTCAGTCAGTATAGCTGTGTGAAGACATGATCAACAATGAACAACATATGCTGCTTCTACTCCAACACATTATCTCACCATCTTTCTCTCAGCCATACTGAACATTTTTAGTATTATTATTCATGAAAAAATCTAACCAAACTGGAAATTTAGCTGCTCTAAATCTTCTCAAATACAGAACATCTGCTTCTCTCACAACTCAGCATTCCCTCAATTCCCTCTGCTAAATTCCCTGCTTTAAAGAACAGTACATGTGATGGCCAGCATGTTATCCACACCACCCTTCATAAGTGATTTTAACTAGCAGAACCTCCTTGGTCAACAAGCCTTAATAGAAATATCTTGAATAGTTTTGCTGTTATAGCCGTGGTCAACTAGCAAAGACCAGCACCAAATCAGAGGAATCCAACTTAGAAAAATCTATGTTGGTCAAAGGTGTTCAGAACATTTCAGACCAGGATGAACTTCACAGCTGATAACTGGTTGATGCATTTCAAGCTGTTTTATCTAGAAGCTAATGAGATTCCACAGATCTAGCAGTTGTCTGTGAAGACGGTCAACCTAAAACAGAGTTACAATCACTTTAGTAAATGAATCAATCAACTGAACCCCAAACTCTTACCCCGACAGATGTTCCCATTGTCTGGCTCGAACCCGGCCTTACAGGTGCAGCTCCCAATGGGAACCATCCAGTCACCGTCGCCGTTACAGTACAACTTTATGGGAACGTCCACCTCCTCAGAGTTCGGGATGCACATCCCACGAGCGATCACCAGCGAGGTGCTCTCCGCCCCTGTCATGGTCTCAGGAAAGATGGCAAAGTTCTGCACCACGCTGGGGCATTTCTTATAAAACACCCGCACAGACAGAAGAGACATGCAGGCCCCATAGTCCTGGAATGCCAGATAGAAGCCGTTTTTGGACAATGGCCCGAAACTCCTCACCTCCGTGTTTACTTTCATTAGCCTGCCACCAAAGTCCACCTGGGAGAAGCTCTCGTCTGCGGCAATGGTGTCCACCTTCAGGTAGGGAGCCTCCATCCAGAATGACGAACCCTTGGTGGCAATGACAGAGTCCGTCTCATAGTAGTAAAGGTTGAAGGTCTCCTTACAAGACCCGGGAACCCGTGGGATGCTGCTACAGTCTCGTACTGTGAACCGCATCTCAACGTAGATGCGCTGAGCACCACGGCGGGCAATAAACGTGGTGAGCAGCCAGTTGTTCTGGTTGGATTCAAAGACGTTGCACACCTGGTATGTTCTAATGGTGTTCAGGTTCTCATCATAGCCGCTAACTTCCTCCCACTGGAAGAGAAAAACAACAGAAGGTTTTTAGTACAACACAATTGTGAGAAGAAAGAATGTTAGTAAACTTCAATTGAATTACACAACAGCTTCATAAAATGTCCAGGATTCAGAAAGACCAGAAGTTTACAAAATGAAGTAAGAAATAAAGATTTCATAAATATGTTAAGCTACAACCCATAACCTTATGTTTAAGTCAAATTAAGCCAAACTGACAACCAAAATAATGACAGATTGCTGCTTTAACTATAAGACAAGTAAATAAGATACAACCTATATGGAAATAAATTCAAGAGTCATTCACATAATCAAAATTCCCAGCACCAGTTTGAACACATAAATATAAACTATGCAGCAAAGCTCATCTCAAAAGTCTTAAGAGAACCTTCCGATTTCAGGTCAATGGTGTAAAATAACTTATTAAAATGATAGCAAATAGAATACAGCTGAGAAATACCACTGCTGATCCATTTGATGCTATAAGTGTGCAAGTGTTGTTAGACCTCTGCCTTTCATAAAATATTCATACAAACTGAGTTCCCACAAATTTCTCAGCCCCCATTTCACCCACCCAAAAACCCTCTGAAAACTTTTAAACACTAAATCATTTTTTAAAACTTTCATTTTTTTTCCCTTACAGAGATGATCATTTTTTATACTGCATTCCTGCTGTCCGTCATTCTGAGTTTCAGATCACAGAGTCTGTGGGGCTAATCGTGTGAGGTGGGTGAGAAGACACCACCATCTGCTTCTGTCCAGCCAGAGAGTGGCCAACCACTGTTACAATATTACCATATTATAAAATGTGATGCGTAACAAATTTGAGATTATGCACCATCGAATCACAATTAGGAGGGAGTGAAGCGGTATATGGCTGCCCCTTTTCCACCCTGTTAAAACAGCACCATTAGAGAGAGAGAGAGTTAAGACTGACGCGGTCAATTCAACTCTGTTTTTAAAGCAGCTGTTTATTCACCAGCAAATAAGAACTCTGGTCGGTATGGAAAGTACAGATGGGCTGTGTTTGAGTATTCAGAAGTGTAAGTTGAAGTTAACTCTAAATTGTTAGCTTAACAGTGTGCTAAAGCAACAACAAGATGACAGCCAAAGATATTTGGAGAGAACAACACAAACCAACCAATAAAATAAACAGAGGTTTACACCATATAATGTAGCAATAGACAGGTGTGAACACACACACACACACACACACACAATCTGTGGCAGGTTAAAGTCTGCTGAAGTCATCTGTGCTGTCTAACTGGTCTGATCTCAGTCCTTCAGTCCCAGCGGCACACAGCTGTGAGGTAACAGTAGGGTCATGTTTCCCCAAACGTGACCAATCGCTGCCTGAACCTTTTCAGTTCATCTGTAAACCTGGATAACAGATACACAACCGCACAGCCCCATGGGTAGAATTTTAGTCTTTTAACAGAGCAGGCTGATCGAATGAAGCATCCTACAATATCCCAGAATTCCCCTGCGGTGGCACAGCCGAGGGAGAGAGAAAGAAATACAAGGTTTGTGAGTGGACTCGTGTGAAAGAGCCCTAAAGTTACACATTCCTGCTTTCTGAGAATATATGTGTGTGTGTGCTGTTTGTTTTCATGAGCGAGCCTGGCCTCTGGAGAGCAGTTTACTTCAGAACCCTGCTGAAAAGCATTCAACAAGCTTTGAGATTGTAAGATGGGCTATCTGGATGTGTGTATACGTTTGCCACGTATATGTGTGTGAAGAGCAAACAAACTTTAGCAAAGAGGAAACGGAGGAAAGCAGAATCAGAGCAAATCTAATCTGAACAGTGATGGATCAGCACTTGTGTGGCAGATGAAACCTTGGAGGAAAAATCGATGTGTGAGGTGTAGAAGTATAATCTTCACTGTCAGGCTAAAAACAGCAAAACATTGCTGAACAGATGATGATCTTCAATTTTATTTTAAGTATTTCGAATCATATTTGATTTCATAAAACAAGAAGGCCAAATTAAATAAAGTGTTCATAAAACAATGCAGCTGTAAAGAGTTAATTTCTGCTCTCGCGTGATTCATATTTGTTAAACTAAGATTTATGTGAACAGACTCCCACGGGATGTACACGATAAATGCAACATTCAAACTAATCTCATCGTTCAATAAATAACTTTGAGAAATAGAGTAAAAAGAGCGACTGAGTGCCCGTAACAGCAGTAAATCAAAATCAAAAGCCTCTTCAACAATGTTATTTCCACTCTGTGACACATCCGTCAGGTTTTCACAGCAATATCTGCACATTTATTTATACGTGCGACTGCATCAGATTAAATTCTTCTTTCTGCTAATTTAAAGAGACGGTGACTGTCAAAAAACAGGGACAAATTCCACCCCGTCATTTTTTGCTTTTCATCTTCAAGTATAACATGATCTCAGAATGGGCCCTTTTCATTCCCCTTTATAAACATCCCCAGTTTTAATGCACACAATTTGTCAGTTCAAAAAGACACAAAATTACCTTTATTTAAAACACTTTCTCCGCCTCGACTGCTGATGTAACCGACACAGTGACCAATACAATCTAATACAAATAACTACAAACAATAAAATCCCACCTATCCACCTTATTTTTAACAAGTGGGCGTGGCCAATTGTAAATTCTATTTCCTGTTATGTTCAGCTGCTCAACACAGCTCATAATGCTGATGTTACTTACCTGTATTTCTTAACATATATTATTTTATTGTCGTATAAACACACCGGTTTGTAGCGCCAACCGTTTTACAGCTTATTGCATTCATTATTCTCTGTTATTTACCTCACACAGTCACAGAAAATAGTGATTCAAAATCAGGTGGATAATATTTCATGCATAATATTATTATGAATATAGAAGTTAAATGCGTTGTGAATGTCATATCCTGCACATATCACAGGAGCGAGTGAATAATAAACTGAACAAAGGCTCAGTAAAGGATTCACTGAGTCTAACAGGGTGTGTATCGTTGGCAGCAGAAAGATGGTGGAGCTGGAAGGCATTACTGTGGAGAGGAGGAAGAGGAGGGGGTGTGAAGAAGAGCGAGATGGGACCAGTGTGTGTGGGTGGGTGGGGGGGGGGGTGTTACATAGCTGGCATGATAAATGAGTTTACAGAGATTCTGGGCACAAATGAAAGCCCCTGCCAAAGCACCCCCACCCCCACACCTCTGTAATGATGATTTATCTGTATAAGAGGGACTCGTCCAATCCGGCCCCCCGTTGCCATTAATACAGCAGGACGCAGGCCCGGTCCCTCCCCACCCTGATCTGGGGACGCTTGTCTCTGTGTCTGCTGAAATGACCACAATCACTCAACCGGCTCACGCCACAGGCTACAGCAGACAGAGCCAGAACCGCCTCATGCATCACATCACATCAGAGATCTGCTCATAAAACACACACTGTCATCATCTCCACAGCCACAGCACTGAGTAACACAAGTGCAGCTCCATCACACGTGATTTACTAAACTAACTATTCCATTATAAACAAACTACGAATTAGGATTAATGCAATACAAAGTACAAGCTCTAGTTTTAGAAATTTGTACTTAATTACTGTTAACACTACACCCATGCAGACACACACACACAGATATAAACACACACAAGACACACACGCACCAACAATTTCACTCCGCAAGACTGCAGACACACACACATACACAAAATACACCCACACAAATAAACAGAGAGAAAAGATCTCGTTCTATAAACGTTGATGAAGCTGTTAAAACTGTCCAGTGTGCAGGGCAGCAGCCAAACTCTGGTTTGAAACACAATAATTACGCTCATAAACTGTTGAGCTACATGTTTTCATCAGCGTGGATCTCAACTGGATTTACAGATCCGGTCGGACGAGAGTAACGGCAGATCCATCAGAGAGATGTGGACAGACATTCTCTGCTTTTACAGATTTCATTTGGAGAACGTCATTATCCAGTGCAGTTCTTGTTACACTGCTGAGTAAATTTCTCCTCCGGGATCAATGAAATATATCTAACTGTTATGGCCGAGAAGTGGACCTGTTGCCAGCCCAAGCCATTAATCTCCACACAGTCAGACATTAAACACATGAACTGAGTTAGCAGTGCTCCTCCAGCTGAGTGCACAGATAAAACTCCTGATGAAAGTCCCCATGACCACAAACATGAAAGCAAAGCAACACTGGAGAACCATAAAACAAGTGAACACAAACCTCTTACACTCGAATTACAGGTGGGACCTGAGTGACACCAGGACTTTGGAGTGAAACTCTTTCTGAAAACTGTAAAGGCTTTATTGCAACTGTCTGCTTAATATTATAAAAAGTTTGAGATGGGCTCTTTTGAGTTGGACTGTTAAATAACCACCTAGCAATGCCCTAGCAACCACCACAGAATCACCATAGCAACCTCCCACAAAACTCAAGAAGTGAGGGTTGCATTGGCAAACTGAAACTCATTCTTTCTTCATAAAATGTGAAACTCTAGTTTTATTTACTTTTTCCATTCATAGTTATTTTAATTTATTGGAATAACTGCAAGAAAACAAAAGTTGATACGAAGAAGATGAGAAACGAGATGAAGGCCGGACTCAAATATTACCAGAATGAGCACCGCAACGCAACTTACCACTAACCACTGCACCACAGCTTCATCCTGTCATCCTGAATCCAGATACAAAAGAGAACGTAAAAAGAAAAGCAACTGTTTTCCATCATCCATCACCGTAGGAACAACAGATCTCTACAGGATCCAAACATTCATTTCCCATCCATGACGAGCTTTTAAACAGCTTTCCATGTGTGGCTGTGTATATTTAACTCCACAGCCCGTGTAAAAGTGTTCTTGAGCTGAATAATTCATACATGAGATGATAGTAAACAGGGTCTGCAGGAGCAGTGAAGAGATTCAATCTGCCTGCGGGAAAACGACACATTATGGATCAAATACCGCTTTATATTTAATCAAAGACAGATAAAGTCAAGGCAATGAATCAGACTCGCTGGCAGGAACCATTTCTCCATTGCTAAGAACTGTATGACATCACTGATATGGGCGGAGACTGAGCCGGAGATTTGTTGAGGGGTGGGGTTTAAACATTTGCAGCAGGCCACTGATTATTAAGAGAGATGTCTTCTCAAAAATATCTGTCACTAAACAAACAGCTGTCAGAAATGTTGTCTGGAGTCCTGCAGACATGTGCCATATTTAGTTTGTCATTTTATAATAGCCGAAAGATTGAGACGGGGCGACTTAGCGTTTAATGTGTGTATTAATGACCATAACAGAGAGGCAACATCCATTTTCCCCAAAATCTAAAGTCCACCGCTGTTAGGACTCCAACATTACACTGCTCATAATCATTCATCACACTGATGTCCTACAGAGAGAGAGAGAGAGAGACAGAGAGAGAGAGAGACCACCATCCAAACACCCAAATAACACCAACAGGAGACTCTGCTCTGCTTAACTGATAACAGACAGACAGAAACAAACATCAGCTGGAAAAAGATAAAAATACTCACAAATATTCTTTAAAATCAAATATATAGATGTTTCTGTCACCTAAATTAAAACATATCCAACCAATCAAACAATTGTCAAACCATCATTGTACATTACAAAACTTAATGTAAACATTCCACAACATATCAACACAACACTACTGTATTCTATAGATGTATATAGACTGAGGCTGTCACGGTGTATATGTTGACTGTATTATATAATGTATATACTGTAGCTTTAGAATAGTTTACAATCAGACACACACAACAGTCAGGGTTGAGTGTATCTGTCAAGTGTTTGAAAACAAGACCCCCGCAGACAACACTAACAGTTTACTTCAATGACAAAAAAAATCAAACACTTCAATGACTCAGAATAATGTTTATAATGCTTATATTCTCAAAGAGAGAGAGAGAGAGACTGCAACAAAGCTTTGAAAGGAATCCACAGGGCCAGTGTTCTCTGTACTGTCACACTGAACCTCACTGTTATAACAGCAGAACTGTCTGTTCCTCCAACAGTCTTCACTAACAGTCACGAGTTCTCATCAAACTCCAGCTCATCATCAAAACATGATTATTGTGTGAGTCTGTGATGCAGCGGCACATCCAGTGTGATGTTCCTGTGCCAGAACATTCTGTGCGGCTTCAACGGTTACTGAAGCCCCCTGAATCACCCGCAGCCCTCTGGAAGCTTCTAGACCTCAGGCCACACCCACATCCAATCATTAAGCCACATCCTTCTGAAAAGCATTGAGACTTCAAACCACACCTCCCTACAAACCCTAAATACACCACAGTATATAAAACAATTTGTAGAATCTATGATTTTGTCCCTAGTTCATTATTTGTGTGCTTAGATAAAAATGTTTTGGAGGTAATCATTGACAAAAATGACTAAATATTTTCTCTCTTCTCAAAGTAAAGCCACTAATCCCTAGACCCACACAGTTTTTCTTCTTTTGTATTTTTTATGGGCTTAAAGCCACCATTGTTAGCTGGCTTGTCAGTATAAGACTTAACAAAGATGCAAAAAACACATTTCTGAAAACCTGGTATAAACTGAGGGAATCAGATGAAGGCTCAACAGTCAACAGATGATTCTTTTGTACAGAAATGGACAGTTTCACAGACGACTCAGGTGAAATCTAAACAGAAGGAGAAGCGTTAACAAACATCTCACCTTCACTTCAGAAGAGAAGAAAAATGAAAGAGAATAGAGAAATAAAGCAGACAGCTGAAATGAGAGCGTGTCTGGACTCACAAAACCATCATTGTAGACGTCCATCAATAGCAAAAGTAAAAAGCTTGCTGGAATGTGTGAATTGAGAACAACAGTGGAATACAGATCCTTAGAAATGTCCAGTTTGATTCTGAACTGATTTGTGATTTGCTAACTTTTGAAACATTGTAAACTACACTCAAAATACTGACTTTATGCAGACAGCCAAAAGTCTGGTTCTGCGAGACCAGAGCTGCTAAAACTAGGTTTCAAACTGCAGAGAAACTTGTTTTAAGAGCGGAACAAACTCCTCAAAGAGGCCTCGGTTATGTGATGTATTTATGTTGTTGTTGCTATGTATAAAAAGAACAAGACATTAAATATACAAGAAGGAAGGGCAGATATTCTAGTCTACATCCAAGTTATTGAGGACTGGAAATGCAGAAGGCCTTGAAACATCCTTTCTCGTGAACCTCGACAGGAGATGGGAAAGAAAAGCCTGTCCACTCCACCACATGTCACTAAGTGTTAAATCAAACCCTACAAACACACACACACTCGCATCCATATGGGTTCTTAAGTGTCCCTGAGCACTTAACACTGAGAAAACACACCCGTGTTCTGCCTCTAAGCGTGTGCACATTGTGTAGCACTTGTGTAGCCTGGAACTGAGTGGAAAACAGTTCAACTAGATGAGCACAAGTTGAGAAAAGTTGTTTTAAAACACAGCTAAAGACATGTGTAACACTCACTACTTGTAACTCAGGCACATAATATAGAACTCAGGCTTACTGTAACGCTACAAAAACACTTCTACAGCACTGCTATCCTGTTGCTAGGGTTTTCTGAGTGGTTGCTATGGCATTTCTACATGGTTGCTAAGGTTTTCAACCATCAAGAACACCTTAGCAACTGCATAGAAACATCTTAGAAACCACCCAAAAACACACCATCATCCCGGAGCCAAATTGTACTCATGTAAGCGCCACTCCAATCAAATTTCTAACAGAATTTTCCTGAAAAAATGGGTCAATCAGAAACAGCCGTATTATGGGATCACAATTCTAAGCACTTAAACAATTAACATTTGAACGGCCACATTCACACATCAAAACATTGTTAATCATTTCACATGAGAGGAGTCTTCCAATCATAACTAAGGTCATTTACATACAGAAACATTAAAAGTGCAGTAACACAAACTCTAAAGGTTAAAGAGAGAGTGAAAGAAGGTAAAATGTACTTGTGCCTGGAGATAAAAACAATTAGATTTTTCTTCAATCGGAGAAGCTGTATCTCATTTCCATTCAGTTTGAGCAACATCAGCTCTCTGGAGAGCAGACTAACCATTTGAAGACTAGCCAAGAGAAATACAGATAAAATATATTTTGACCATTGGACACATTCTATGTGTCGCCCAGCTTTTCCTCTCTCCTTTTTTTTTTTTACACTGACAGATTTCATTATAAAAGAGAGAGCAGACATCCCTAAGGAAATATGCAGCGTCTGTACAATATCTGCTCGTGGACATCAATAAACGCCGGACCTCACTTCTCAAATATGTTTGTGAGACAGACAGATGGTGTCTGCAGCTACTGGACACTCTTCAGGTCCATTTCCAGTAGACGTGACATACAGCAGGTCAGCTACAGGTACTTCCTGTTAGCTCAGAGTAAAAGTGCCATTCACAAAACTACAATCATAATGATGAAAACAACACGATAAAACATTTTAAAGTTTCTACAGGTGGTCTGAGGAAAAAAAACTTTCTTCAAAGCACAACAGGTAGTAATGAAGCTGTTCTGTAGCTTTAAAAACCTTTTGAAAGGGGATCGTTTCTTGTATCGCTTTCTTTCTGCCATTTTGAAACTTACTCTGCAATTCTCTTCCATTCTTTATGTTTTTTGGGGAGTTTTTGCACTTGCTTTGACAGAGACAGAATTCAGTATTCATTTACATTTAAACTGCACACACACAAAAAGCAACCATGCTCCAGTTCTCTTGCTCTGTACTGTATTCCACTCCATTCTAGAACAGAGGGCGAATACGTCAGGACACACGCTGCAGGCTAGATTCGAACATACATTTTCTGCATGAACTCAAAGGCTACACATGTTTGAAACAAGCACTAGCTTAACCAACATGATATTTGGTATAAACATCTGGGAGGACAGTAATAAATACAGGTGAAAAGACATTACATGAGTCTTGGTAATGCATTGTGATTCCATGTCTCGAACCATCTTTAAAAATGGTCACGGCCAATCACATTTGTAGTGTAGATGCTAACATGTCATTAAACTGCAGATTGCATTAGACACAACCCAAGCAATTAATTCACAGTGTGTGTCCACCCCCCACACAGATACTGATTTGTTGCAGAGGCCAAACAAAAGACTGTGCTTGCTGTGACAGTGGGGGGGTCATGTATGTGTGACACACACTTTAGATGCGTGTGCACATGCTTAGTATGTCAAGAGCACGTCTTTAAATCTCCTGGGAACACATTATAGACACAAAATGTGACACTGAATTAAATATGGGCTGTGAAGAAGCAGCTGACCTTTGACCTCTGGGTGAAGGTTGAGGCAGGCAGGAAGGTGAAAGGTTACAGCAGAGACAGAGAGTGTGTGTGTGTGTGTGAGTGTATGTGTAAGTGTGTGTGTGTGTGTGTGTGTGTGTTTGCTGGAGGAGGGGCAGCTGTGACATTTTGTCAAATGGTGAGAAAAAAATGGAAAAGCAGTCAACAGGGCATGTGAAGGATGAACAGGGTAAAACCTCCTCATGTGACCCGATACACCAAACAAGGAGAGACAGAGAGCAGAAAATGAGCACAAAAAATAAGCCACCATGATACGAGAAATGTACAGATGCCTGGCCATTGCTGTGACACATATCTGTTCCAGGTGGTTGCTAGGCTGCTGGTGCCCCAGCCCCAAAACAGACTGTTTTACCATCCACCAGACGAAAGTGTGATCGCTTAAAAAAGGGCCTTAGCAAGCAGCGCTATTAAGAGAGAGAGACGGAGAGATGGGTGGTTGTAGACATCTGATGAACTAATAGATTTTCTTACACTGGTCTTCCTGTCCATCACTGTCAGACCTTTGGCCATATGAGAGTGTGTGTGTGTCCTGCACTGACCATCTGTGGATAATATCATTACTAATATTAAACCACAGCTGGTCAAATGGATGGATAGGGAGGGGGAGAGAAAGAGAGAGAGAGAGAGAGAGAGGGAGATAGAGAGAGACAGGGGCTCTTGTATTCAGTGATTCTGTCATTTTACTCTCTCTCTCTCTCTCTCTCTCTCTCTTCAGAACCATAATAAAATCATATCAAACACAGTCAGTCAAACTAAACCAAAACCTGGAATTTGAGGTGTCCTGGCTGGAGTTCAATTAAACTCTGTATTTCTCTGCTGTCATTATAACAGCTTCTCTTCTGCTCTGGACCACATTTAGATGGATCCAGAGGTGCGTTTTTACCTTAAGTGGAGCCATTATGTCATTAAGTCACCCTGAGTGTGAAGCGTGCGGTGTGTGTGTGTGTGTGAGGATTGTGCCGTTCAGCGCAGAGAGAAAGAGGCGAGTGTGTGAGGGCGAGTGACACTGATGGCTTAATTTCACTGTTCAGACACTAAAATACCAGCACCTGCAGCACAAACATGTTTTACGGCGTGTTTTAGTGCCAATCTAAAAGCTTTTCACGTCTCTCTCTCTGGTAAACGCTTTCTGAAGGGTGAAGAGAACGTTTCTTCTTAATGTGCTCCTCCAATAATAAAAGACACGCGGTGAGTGTTTTAATGTAGTGTGAGCATACGGGTCAGTTATTAAAGCAAACACACTCACTCCTGATGAAGGGTACGCTGTCCACCCCAGCTCTGCTGTGGCCGTCCGAGTGTCCATCAGTGTTTCTGTAAACACACAGAAAGAGAGAGAGAGTTATCCAGTTCCACAGATCTTCTGTGTCAGCAGATGCTCTAGTAAACACACAGCACACGTAACGTGTTTTTGAACAAAGACACTACAGAGAAAACTAGAATACAGTACACTACAGTCCAGCAGTTACTGTACAACCACTGTAGAGCACAAACCCTCATAAGAGACAGCATTTCTCCAGCATCCACAACAGCCCTGCGTTTCAAAAGACCAGATGTGGGTTGAGCTGTTTGTGTCCTGTAAGACGTCATCTATCCACATCAAAGCACATATCACAAAAACTCCACAAACACTGATAGGATGCTTGAAAACCTAATGTTTTGCATTCATGAGTAATTATTTAATAAAACAAGGGCGCTGGAGAGGAAACCAAACACTGACGCTGTCCACTTCACTTCTGTTACGCTTTGGGGTCTTTCTGCACTATGACATCATTCAAATACAGTTTCTGGAGTCAGACTTCATCAGTGTAAGCAGATCTTGAGAAGGTAGAAGTTCTCCACTGACCTCCAGCCATTCTCCTGCTTCCCTTCCCTCTGGTCTGACACACACATACACACATTAGCTTTCTACACTTTGTGAGGACTTTTCACAGACATAATGATTTTTATACTGTACAAACTGTATATTCTCATCCCCCTAAACCTACTCCTCACAGACACCTCTGTGCATTTTAATATTTTCAAAAAAGCATCACTTAGTATGTTTATTAATGCTGGCTGGTCCCCACAATGTAGGTGTGTGTGATTTTTACCATCTTGGTAGATAAACAGGAACACACACTCACACACACACATGTATGACGCACTATGACTTAACTGCGTCCCGGCGCGGCACAGCTCTGAGCTCAGCCTTTCAATCTGGGACAGTAATGAGTAACGTGTGATGTCACGGGGGAGAGCAAAGATGAAGAAATACTTTCACCTCAAACACAATCTGACTTGATATGCACCTACAGTCAAGTGTCATTTTCCACCTCTCAACACCTCATCTCTCAATCACTCTACAGTCCACACTAAAATAAGAACTCTGTCATTCAAAACCTGTATGACTTTCTTTCCTTTATCAAGCTGACAGTAAGCAGGAAGAAAGAGATGATGATGATGGAGAGAGAGAGAGAAGAAAAGATGAGGAAGGGCAGATGCCAAGCACTCCACACTTCCTGCTGATGGATTCATAACATGATGTGTAATTCCAGGATAGCGTGACACTCTCCCATCACTCACCCACGGCTGATCAAGAAAACACATATTCACTCATATGAATCATAAAGCACACTGTCAAGCGGACGTGAGAAAAGCATCAATAACACTCATGAAGTTTTTTATCTGTAAGCCAGCAGCAGGTGACGTGGAGACAGTAATGCCCGCTTAACTTCCCCAAACACCACCAATCAAATTTACAGCCACTTTCCCTCAGTCTACACCTTCATTCTCTATACAAATGGACACAGGCTCCGTTCCAAACACTGGTGTGCTACCTTCCTAGGCAACACTTCTGGGCATTGCATTTATGGGCATCAAACACTTTCTAAACAGTAGCCAAAATGTATAAGATATTCTTAAGACAATTTGTTTGCCAGTAAATTGAAAGTAATAATTAAAAATACAAATGCACTCTTTCATTCTGCTATGTGTTTTGTGCTTATTAACGTATTGCCAGTCATTAGCTAATGTCTATTGGACTCAACTGTAAGCATTAGCCGAATCTCTTGTACGCTGGTATTAGTGAGTTCCACACGAGTGATGAATGTGCTGATGTATACATACAGCATTTTAATTCAGTTGACTATGAAGTTTTGTGTTAATCAGAATGCTGTGTATGAAGGCAGCTGTCTATGTAGAGCATGAGGGCAGTGAGGCATCTCAATAATGTAGGTTTGAAACAGAGCCGCTGTAATGACAACATAAACATCATTTGTAAATTGTGCTTATTTGTTAAGTACATACAGTTGTGCATTATATCACAATGATAAGTTGCATGAAAGCCATTCTCCACAGTTAAACTCAATAAATAATACTATCACTTAAATTCATCATTCATTGTATTTGTGTTTTCTCTATTTTTAGCCAGAGTGACAGACAGACAGACAGACAGACAGACAGACAGAGAGCTACATTATGACTCTGAAGGCAAAATGTTAAACAGGTGCAACGTCACCATCTAACAGATACTGATGCAGAATTATTCATGATATGTGTATTAAAAAGACGGTATTAATAATCATGATATAATAATAATCATTAATAATCATACCAGTACATTGTGACACTCTTCATTCCAACATTTATAAATAAAAATGGCTTACAGTGGCTGAAGTAAAGCTTGTTCTGAAAACAAATTTCATTTACACACAGAGATCTTGTTAATTGATTATATTATTATTGATCACAATGATTGATGATTCACTGGAGGTGACGACAAGAACAGAATCCCTCATCATTCCATCAATTTCCACATAATTGGGATGAGCAGAGAGTAAGAGCCAATCAGAGAGCGGTGTGGGTGGGGCAAGATGTGATTGTTGGAGATATTAAACTGCTGGACTCATATCAATGTCCAGACACACACATGCTGTGGGAAGCCTCTGGTATTAAACACACACACAGACACACACATGCTGTGGGAAGCCTCTGGTATTAAACACACACACAGACACACAATAATTGAATTTGTCTAAACAGCACTGAGCCTGAGTGTTTGTTCCAGCAGCTGGTGTCTCTGAGAAGAGGGACCTCTGAACATCATTCCCCTGGAGATACATCCTCACACAGCCGGTGTTTGTGGGGGGGGGAGATCGGGCTGGTAAGTTCAGGGCTTAATGCTTTCTGAGGTTGTCAGCCTCAAGCTCATTAATATGCAGCATGTGACCAATAATAAATCAGCATAATGGCGCAAAGAGATCATGAAATCTTGTTAAAATGCAAAATGCCAACAAAGAGATACAAAATGGAGATCACAAGGGTACAAACCTGTGTGAGAGAGAGAGAGAGAGAGAGAGAGAGAGAGCACTTTGAATATACAGAGTATTTTGAGAATAATAGTCAAGCCGATTTCATTTATACGCTGTGACTTTTTTCTCTGTCATTACACAAAAGGTTGTTTTGTGTATTCAGCTCTTCTTACTGAGCAATTTTCCCTTTTTTCAAAAGCTCACTCAAATCTTAGTGAACAAAAACAATGCCACAAGGTTTGATGATGGAGGCAGAGGGCGAGATTTTCAGCTAATAATGATTTATTTCATCTTTGGTCTGTTCTTTATATGATTTCAGGAGACTTGCAATGCATAATGACAGATGGATCATTCTCAAAGCAAAGAACCTTTGAGGTTCTACAAAACATCTACAGTCAAACATCAACATTTATATGACACATGACAGAATTATCTTCTATTTTTGGGTGAACTATGACTTTCAGAGTGATTACTTTATTTCAAAAGCCTGTCTACACCTCTAAAACACCAGTTACAGAAAACCTCTCTCCCTCTGTTATCTGTAAAGGTACTGCAGTCAAACACACCTTTCCACAAACACAAGCTCACTGATTTTGTTTATTAAATAAAAGCTGACATCCCACAACCCACAGAATCGCAGTGCAATAAGAGGAGAGTCTGTTTTAATCAGATCTCTGCCGCAGAGCTGGACTGATGTCGCTGCTCTTAAATAAATCTGCAGATAAGATTCTTCATATCACCGGGAGAGAGAGCACAAAGCATCAGTGACAGCAGAGATGTGACCTTCACCACGGCAACCATCGCTTCGCTCACCCATTGGCCGATGGGGCCAGTGACCTTACAACCCCAGGAGTACTCCACCCTGCTCTCTCTCTCTCTCTCTCTCTCTGTCATATTTACACTAGTGTTCAGGAGAGAGTAGCCTTAATATTTAATGCTGACTTGAGCCAGTACAGAAAGAGCACATGAAACATTGAGCAGGCCTCTGGTCTCAGATCAATACTGTGGTCCTCACCATGAAATTACCTGCACACACACACACACACACACACAGTGCAGTGTTATATTGACCACACCGCACACAGGGGGTAATCACAAACAAGTATGACCCGGGAGCTTTACATTGTGTCTGCACTGCACACGAACAATGTGCCTCTACAAAACTATAACACCACTCTTTAAACGCCTGCAGGGTAAACACGTTTTATTGCAAAGCATTCCTATATGCATATTGCAATCTTTTGATATATTGTGCAGCTATAATTGATCATTTGTTCATATAGGGATGTGAATTTGGTCTCTTGGGAAGGAAGAACCAGACAGAATGAAGCGGGTCTCGTGTCTGAACGAGTGCCACAATAACAGTCACACACACTTATCATTGACTTCAGCACCTGTCCTGCCTGCTGATGGGCTGAAAATGAAGCCTGAGCCACGTGTGTGTCACATGAGAGAGAAAACCTGTCACTGCAGAACACAAGAGTCACACACGGATGAGCGAGGGAAATCATAACCTGTGAAAGAGGAGTGTGTGTGTGTGTGTGTGTGTGAGAGAGAGTGAGAGAGAGAGAGAGCGAGATTGGTAGTGGGATTGTTGAGAAACTCAAAAGAATGACACTTAAAAGCAGTTCATCAGTGATTCTGTCATTTCTCAGCACAGTAAGTCTGTTATGAAATATATTATTTGTATAATTGTCAGAGTTCGTGTCAGATGTAAGTCTCAGTATCAGAAGACCCACCCACAGATTCCCTGCTTAACACTCACATTCATCTCAAACTAAACTCTAAATTCACTAATTCACAAAATTCACTAATATTACAAGTTTCAATCTTACAATCTGTCTTTATGCAGTTTCATACTGTAGTCCATCAGTCCTTTAAAGTTGTGTTTACAGTGTGAAATCTTTTACTAATTCCAACATGGCCAAAAAGAAATAAAGTGGACCAGAACTTATGCCACTATTTAAAACGTCTCTGATTCTTTATAGAGACAATAAAGCACAACTCAATGTGGTTAAATCATCTCCAAAGCGATTCAAGTGAACAGATCTTTGAATGTCCTGAAATCTGTTTTCTCATCCAGAGCTTCACATCCCTAAAGTCAGATGAACTCATTTCTGTAAGACAGACTTCCAGAGCGAGACAAACTTCAACCTTGTCAAACACGGGTCTAAAACACAGGATGCTAAACAGCTACAGAGGTACAATCTCTCTGAGAATTCCCAACGGCCAATCAGAGCTCAGGAAACAGGTGCAGAATGCCAAAGTAGCCTCTCTGTACAGTAAGACTCTCTCCCTTTCTCTCTCTCTCTCTCGCTGTATAGCTGTAGATCATTTGCATGCATTAACATGCTGGCAGTAACAGTGCTAAGCAAAATCATCATCTTTAATTTATCCCATAATCCCTTTCTCATCTTCTCCATCACTACAATGTTCTTCTACTCCACCTGCTCTTTTCATCCAACCCCTAATTGTCCTTGTTCGTCATCATCCTTTATTAGGCTCTTCCTCTCTTCAGCTGAGAGTGGAAAGAGTCAGAAAGAATTTCAGCTTGGGCACCTGCAACACAGAATAAACAGAGGGTCTTAAAAGGCCAGACCTGCCTGTTGTTGGGGTCTTAGCTTGAATCAATCTGATTAGTTTTCACGTCTTTTATGGCCTGCACTTCTGGGCAGATCATTGTTTGTAAAACATCCTTGATGCTTCTAGACCAATCAAATTATAGGACAGGCTTCAGGCAGAGGCTGTAGTTTGAAGAACGTTGTTACCAATTGTTGCGCTCTCCTTTGTCCAGTTAAGATTAGTACAGGAACACAGTTTACAGTAAACGACATATTCTTGTATATTAAACAGAATCTCAGCAAAGCTTTTAATGGGATTGATTTGATTTTGGCATCAGATGCTCATAATTCTATTAGATTAAACATACAGTGTAACAACAGTAAGTCCTGCTGTATAGTTTCTCTTTGTGGCTATGGCTGTAATGTTGATTACCTCCATTAAAATAGGAATATTAGATGCTGAACATTTACCACAATCACAGGCTGGCGTCTCCGAGCGCAGAAATAACACTCACATTTACGAGAGTCGGTGAGTAATGTTTTCAATCTCACTTCTTCCCTACATCCCAGTGTAATTACATGAAAAATGTTGACTGGTCATTCTCTGGAGAGTAGAGAGCGTCTGGAGCTCTGTTTATGACTGCACGAGAGTTCAGTTCTCCCGTTTATAGCACAATTCCAACCACAAAACTGTCCTGCTGGTTTTACTCACTGCGTAAAGTAGAAGAAAACCTTTGTTTGCATTTAAACATTATATATGTCATAAAGACCACCAATCTCTCTTTATAGTTTATGTATGTGTCTCTCTACTTATCTTTCAATCTCTCTCTCTCTGTCTTGCTATGTATCTCTCTCTATGTTGTCAAGTATCTTCTGTACACACACACAGGCAGGTCTACTCTGAGCGCAGTTTTAACTAACACACACCCATCAGATGTCTCTGGAATGTTGTGTGGTGTTCTGGAATTCTCTCAACATTCTAATGAATGTTAAACTGTCTGCAGGGATGTGAATTCTCTCCACCTGCACAATCAAATCTGACATTATGATGCACTCATGCACGCATGCATTAAAAGACAGACCAATGACAGCATCTGCCACCACCAAAACACTCTCCTCTGAGATAAACGCAACACCTCTGAAATATTAAACAGTGTGTATAAGAATACTCGCACATTAACTCCAATTCAATAAGATCACACAATAATACATGCAATTATACACACCATAGTTCAAGTTAACACCCATGAAATACATACAGAGATAGAAAACGAAAAAATGATGAAGAGAGGAAGGAGGGGGTGAGGGAGGGAGAGAGAGATAGAGAAGCTTTAATTGGCCCCTCATTGAAGCGTGAGCGTGGAGACATGGGGTTATTTCCTGCTGCGCTCTCATTGGTTCAGGCCTCAATGGGGAAGCCAAGAGAATCCGACATTTCATTAACAGTTCATCTTTTAATGAGAGCTCAGAGGGACCAATCAACACGCAACGTTTCAACACACACCGATCCCCACAGAAACGCAAACACACGCTCGACACGCAGCACTGAACGGATACACACACACACATAGACGGACTACAATACGACAAGACCTTCTCTGAGGCAGAATTTACCCTGCAGGCAGATACGCAGATGAAGGCTAAACTTATGTCTGAATAATAAAAATCTGCTGCTCTACATCATAAACAAATCTGAGGACGGGTGTGTACTGATCTCTAGAGTAATGACAAAAAGTCTACTGCTTCAGAAAAGTGTCTTCAGTATTCATGATCAAGCTTTAAAACTAAATAAGTTAAACAGAATCAAACAGGTTTAAGTGTCAGAGCTGGAAAAGCAACTAACTACAGCAGAAGATGCTAACTAAAGCAATTTTAGTACATCAGGTGCTTTTTTAAACAGGATAAAGTAGATTTTTTTATTATCAAGCATTTCTGTTTGCATTCACAGCTCAACATCAGGCCAGACTGAGGAAAGTAAGCCTGATAAGTCCAAAAGTCAAAACCAAAATAGTTCTATTTCATATCTAAGTACTTTATACAGTAAAGTGCTGTGTTACATAAACAAGAGTGTTGTCTACTTTTATTAGCTGTAGTCAATTTAATTGTTCGAGTTCTTTACATTATTGTTTTTGTGCCAGGCAAATAAAGCTAATTGCATAAACTAATTATTATATTCTTTAAAACAACTCGACTGAACTGGTTTAAATTAGGAAACATTTGTAGCTCTGCAAACTACAGTTTCAAATACATCTTCCCCAGCCCTAAAAAACAAGGATCGTCTTTTCTTCAGGATAATGAGCTCTGACTCTCTGTTTGTGTTTAAACTCTTTGTCTAACAGCGGCTGACCTCGGGCTGACCCAGTCGTAGCCTTCACAAAATCAATGCAAAAAAAACACACAAAGTCATTCTGAGAAATGAACTGGCTGTGTGCAGCTTTTACAAACATTAGCTGTACAGTAACTAGCCTGCGGGTTTATATATGCTCTCCGTCATTCATGCCAGCAACACGCATGTAATACATGCGATAATCCTGCCGCGTCACATGTCCGCAGAGGCTATTTACTATGACGCGGTCAGAGAACATAATTGGAAACTCGTGCCTATATGCACAGGAGCTTTGGGAAATAGTAGTTATGAAATAATTACAGGCATGAAGAAACAGAAATGCCAGTGAAGTAGCAGAATGCATGCTGGGAACTGCTGCTGCGTCTGGAATAAAAGCAAAGGTATTCAAAAAAGGTTACTTAACATACTTAACCTCTGCTTTTTATGTGAAGTACTTTACAAATGAGCTGCTGTATTAAAGACACGTTTCAATTAAACACTACAAACTGAAAAAAAATGAAACTTTCCATAAAGTGACATTCCAGCGGGAAACAGTGTGGGATGAAATGTGATTTTCTTTGGATTTGAATGAATGATACCAGATTGGATTGGGTGGTAATCTATTACAGTAACCTTTACAGAGACATAACAGGATAAATTCACTTCATGAAACTCTATCTCACCGTCTGAATAACATCACCGGTCAGACTGCATCACTGTAAACTTGAAAAACAAACAAGCATGACATCATCATTATGCGCCTGGCTCGGGTGACACAGTTAATAGGTTATTTTCAGATAACCTTCATCATAATCCTACATTTTCATTTCAAATAAACACTGAATATGATTCCATTAACTTTCATTTGATTTTCCTGCCAGGTGGTCCACACACAGCTGCATGAGGTATTAAAAACCACAGAGAGGTGGAGGTGAGCTCCATCTCCTCCCTGTTTATCACCCTTATCTTCCCCTGCACAGACAGATCACCTGACACACAAACATCCCACACCAACTCCCTGACCCGAGATATTATCTGAGACAGAGAGAGAGAACACAGACACAACCAACTTCAAACCACAACCTGAGACATTTTCAGAGAGAGAGAGAGAGAGAGAGAGAGAGAGAGAGAGAGAGAGAGAGAGAGACGTGCTGATGTGGTTGACAGATAGAGAAAGTGACACCCCAGCCCTCTCTCACCTGTACTGACTCTTTCTCTCAGGAATAACTGGAAAGGTCTGATATGTTTTCCAGCGGTGATAAAACTGGTTCTAAAACAGACACACACACAGCAGCTAAATCATAATACAGTTCTCACATCACGGACCTGTTACAGACACAAGCTTCATCTCCAACCTGAGCTACTGAGATCAACCATCAGTGTGTGTGTGTGTGTGTGTGTGTGTGTGTGTGTGCATCACTAGCTCTAATTTAATGAACTCTTTTCTCTGAGGAGCATTTGAGAATCATCTCATCCACGAGCAGTGAAGTTTCTTCTCTGTTGTTACGAGACTCAAACCTGCTGACTAAAGAAACCTGTTTTTTGTTGTTGTTGTTGTTGTTTGCTTGTCTTTATTAGCACTGTGATGAGATTCATTTTCTGTCTCACATGGGAACGTTGAGCATTTACAGGTTAATGTGTCTGAAACACAAATGTCAGGGAGTTATTGTTTTCAGATAACCTTCACTGTAATCCTGAATTTTCATACTGAATCAAATGTCATTTGATTTGCCTGCGAGAATTAGATTTTTTAATAATCAGACAAGATATATTGCAAAAAACTTTAAAGTGATAAACAGAATGAAACATTTAAATCGCGAATGCTAGTTGCCACTTTCACTGCAGCCCAAATTGGAAAAGTCACAGATTTGTGTGTAATTAAATTCCTGCACAGATCGACGTCTCTGATCGACTCAAAAAAATCATTCTAAAAATCTTTACTGACCACTGCCAAGCACTGAACAGCTCCTATCAGACACTCTGTGTATCACAAAAACACTATAACACAAAGCTTAACAACTGAATAACAACACACAGCCCCTGAGCTTCTCCCGCTGTACTCCAGAAATCTGAATCTGTATCTTCTGTGTGTTCCTCACCTTTAACACTGTCTGCATTTAACAGCCCTGAATCCAGAGGCCCAAATCATTTCAATTCACAGCCTTACCTGTGTAACTTTTAACCTGACTTGACTACTAATGAGATTTTTATACTCAAGAGATGCTTGTTTCAAATAAAGGTTTGAAATAAACTGTAAGAATATATTTATGTTGTCACTTCATCACAGAGTCTGAAAAAGAAAATCAAGAGTCCAGGATCAAACAGGAATTTTGCTGGACTCACAGCCTGACTGATCACATGACACTGATGGAATATAGCGCACACACACACTCACACACAGTTTCATTCAACCACAATTTAGGTTTATTAAGCCATTACGATTACCAGGACAGCTGGATGCCCTCACAATATAGCAACAACATATGATACAGGTCAAATCTGCACATACAAAGACTACTGTGTGGCATAGAATCAAAATGGATAAAAGCCATTTTTATGTTAAATTACTTGTTATTTCAGTTTAAAATGGAGACACAACTGTAAGTTGTAGGTTGACTTAGTAAAAAGTGTAAAGAATGTGGCTCTAGCTTTGTGATTGGTCGAACATCTGGCTCAACCAATGGCACGAGGTTTGGATGGCACTTCCTGTTTGTCCAAATAAGTTAGTGCAGCTTAAAAACAATTATTCTTGTGATTCTGTTACACTGTTAGTGCTGCTAACAGCACAAAAATTACACTCTTCACTTTAAAAGGGCAAGTTTCACTGATCTATCAATTAAGTGTCACTATTTTCAGTCTGTCAGACGCCGACACTGGCAGCTCTGAGTCCACCTACTGCCTGCTGGAACACTTTCAGCTGTTTAAACGTCTCAATAGTGCCTTTAACAGCCGAATAAACCATGAGTCATTACACTTTCATGTCTTCCATTAATATATCACTCTCTTAATAAAAATACAACAGCCACATGAAGTTCTAACAAACTCTGCTGAAGTGTCAGAAACAAACCCGCCTTGTTCTGCTCTAATCCGTTCAGAGAATGAAAGGCACGTTGTTGAAAGGGTCACTTTCAGAAGGAGCTGAAATCTGTTCATTTTGGAGTTAACAAACCTTTTCCTTCAGCTAATAAACATGTGGCGCTCATACGTTCGGGCCCATTACAAAGAAGCGCACAGCCCATTAGTTTCCACAGATGAGACTCCAGCTGCAGGACAGAAGTGTGATTCGTGAACAGCTGCTTGACTCTAGAACACTGACAGTAGAACCATGTCCCCATAAATAGAA
>JAZGTK010000858.1:227-50201 GCA_036877625.1 Ambastaia sidthimunki
TAGTTTTGATGCCTTCAGTGTGAATCTACAATTTTCATAGTCATGAAAATAAAGAAAACTCTTTGAATGAGAAGGTGTGTCCAAACTTTTGGTCTGTACTGTAAGTAATGACTCACTTATTTATGGAATCAAACAAGATATAAATGTATATTACTAATAGTCATAAATTCTTTAACAATAACAATTAGCATAAAACTGGGCATCAGTATTAAAATCAAACTCCTTTGAAAAAGTGTGTGAGTACAAACAAATAATCAGGCTATGGTAATGACTGCTTTCAATGAAGGAACTGGCAGTGTGGCAATCCCACAGTGTTGCAACAGTGTTATTAGATTATTTATATTGCCAGTCAGCGCTAACCTGATTAGCACACATGCTACCTCTCCTGCCTGTCTGTAAACTGTAAATTGGAAAGTTAGTGACTAGTTAACTTTCCACCAGCCTGTAATAATTATGTTAGCCTATAAGTGCTAAAGCAGGGTATTAACAGGCTATATCAGTTTGTCTGTCAGTGTCAGTGTTAGATGCTTGCTGACATTAAACGAGCTAGCATGTCAGATAAACAGAACTGCAGAAATGTAAACCCTGTAATCCATTGCTATGTGCTTAAATAATACCAGATACTATATTAGCTCAATCAGCTGCTAGCACCTCTAAACTAGCTACTTTAAAGCAGATCATTATAGAAGAATATTAGCATTTAGCTTGTAAATAGCAATAGCAGGATTAAAAAACTGAAAGTGGCAATCACAAAATGTTTAAGCAGCTGCTCAGTGGATAACTGCATAGCTGTGCTCTTATATCATGTTAATTTGCAGACACAAACATGGCAGTCCCGTGTAATAATTGTGACACTGAACTGAAACAGGATTCTGTCACCTTATGCAATGATAACTAAACCCTTCCCTGCTGTATAGCACAGAGGAATTTGATGTTTATGTCACGCCTGCCCTTCATAAGTTTGGCTCTTTAGGAAGGAACACACTCAGGGGAGGAAGCGACTGGGAGCCGAAACTAAAGTGACACAGCTGAAGGAGAAATCAAACTCTGGGGACAAATGTGAGAGTTGAAGATACACAAGGAATGAGAAAATGTGAAACTGCCTAGTCTTTGTTTCCGTTTAGCAAGGTATAGGTGTAGCATCCCCAGGCTTTTTATATTTTGTTATTCCAACAAATATAATCCCACTTGATATTATGTTATATGTGGATGAATAAATAAAATTAAACATGGCATGAACAAATGCCTACATAAGTTACTAGAACTTATTTGTATTGTACTTAGGTAATGCAGTTACTTGAAATAGTAGTATTTGGTAAAAAATGTTACAAAATAATTTGGTTTATTATTATTTTTGCAATCCCATTTGATTCATACAACAGCTTTACACATTCCAATGTTCCACACAGACCAATATTCACAATCATCCCCCCATGTAAGCTTATTCCACAGTATAAAAACTCCACTAAAATAGTTTGATAAATGCCCTTTTGTCTGTACTAGACTTTCACTGAAGCAATGATAACTCCAGCAAGGAGCTCCCCTGCTGTCTGAGCCTGTCTTGCTTCAGAGTGCCCAAGTACGAAACCAGAGTATTTTGTTTCTCTTCTGCTGTAATTTTGTTTTGATATCCACCTGCTGTCACTACTCTTGTGCATCATCCTTTACATGTGCTGTAAAAGTGTCAGGAGGGGGATAATGGCTTCCCCGACCACATGTAAATACAACCATCACAATGAAAAGATGAGAAGAGCAGAAACACAGAAGTGCAATTTGCCTCAGCAGAACCACAAGTACCTTTCTAGTGAATAATACATTCTCCACTCCAGAGTGCCCATTTGCTTCCTGAGCTTTCTTGTTATTACGAAAGAAGGAACATTGGGGCTATTTGAGAAGATGTGGGCCCTAGTCGGCCCAGAATTGCCCTGGCTTCAGTGCGCGAGCATTCCTGTTTCTCCAGGGACTGGGAGCTGAGAGGATTAAATGGATGGCATATCAGTACAAAATTCAGATCAAAAGGCTAAGTTGGGCCAGTTAAAGGGTTGTGGCCCTAAAGAGCAAAGGGATTTCAAAGCCTCCTCATTTAAAAGAAACCCTTTATCAGCTGCAACTCATCGTATTGGATGTTGGAGTATGAAAATGGTCATATAGATGTTGCTTTGTTTTATTCGTTTATATGAGACATGTCAAAGATGTCCAGGCAATGTTGACATTTTTATGTTATTGTAATCTCGTTAATAACAATTTTACAAACATTATATTATAAATATTTAAATTCGAACAAATATTCAAAATCTTGAATCATGTAGTGGAATATCGTAAGAGAAAATAGATTTTTACATTTTTCAAATGTACAAATGTATGATTTGCAGTATAATTCTGTAACACAAATGATGCAGCATAAAGACATTTGGTAACGCTTTAGAATAAGTATTATTAATAAACCATTTATAATGTATTATCAAGTAGTTAATTCAGTATTTACAATGCACTAGAAAGCAGTACTAACTCATTAACAAGTACATTACAAGACACTTATAAAACATACTGTAAATGCTTAATTCATGCATAGCACCCATGTTTATTAATGGTAAGCTCATAGTCAATAATGGTGAACATAAAAACATATTAACAAGTAGTTCTTAAAAAGCATGAGCGTGGAACACATTGATTAACACACATGATTAACTAATGTATTAATAATACCTTTCTTGTCAGTTATTAAGGGTTTTTGCAGCCCCTAATCTAAAGCAAGGCATATACGTCCTTCTGTTATAGTGTGCAGCATGCAAATCACACATCACTTTTGCTAAATGCCTGTTTCTTGCAGTTGTGCAGCATTTCACTTGGTTGAATTATGCAGATTGATCCAACCCCAGAATAGATAACCAGCTTGATTTGAGGTATCTCTCTAGGGCTACAAGCTGGATAGCAGTTACTTGCTAAGCCAGAAGAGCATTATTTTAACACAGTAGGATGATTAACTAAAAAATTCACTATGCATTTTGTTTGAGTTTATTGAGGTTTTATGTGGCCTAAAGCGAGTACATTCTTAATGGTGCCATAGAATCAATAAATGGAGTATTGTACCTTGTTCTCTGATGTTAAAATGAGACTGTATTTAACTATGATTTATCAAAAAAAAATAATAAATAACAACACTATACAATGTATACTTTATTTTAAACTTTCTTTATTACAAAACTGGGGATGTAGCCATCAAAGCCATGTGACGTTTACAGTATGTAACATACTTTGGTAATAAGTTAGTACTGCTTTCTAATGCATTGTAAATACTGAATTAACTACTTGATAATATATTGTAAATGGTCTATTAATGCCACTTATTCTAAAGCATTACCAGACATTTGTTTGTATTGAATTGCAATACTAGTTTGTTAAGATTTCTAACCCTAAGTATGAAAACGTAACCTTTTTTTGTTATTTAAATATTAGTATTTTGTGCATGTAATTGTTGCCCTACTATAGCTCTATCCCTCAGCTTATGTTGTTGAACATGTCTGACCTGCGGGTCAGCTACTGGTTACCGCTAATCCTCATGTTAATGTCAAAGACAGGAAGTAAGAGCAAGTCTTTTAGGAGCTTTTCACTAGACTCCTCTGTTTGCAGTACTTGGAATGATTTAAACTACTTTCTCTGTGGGACACAATGACACAAGGCTGTTCAGCTTGACTGCACCTTGGCTTAAACAACACAGATTTAGCCTTTGAGCACCTAGTGGTCCCAAGTACTCTAAACTGTCACGGAGCGTTCAGGCTCGCCTCCCAATCACACACAGCGCACCGCCTCTCCTGAGTATTAATCACTCACACCTGTTGCGTATTTCTCTCACTCATCACGGCACCTTTATAAGCACCTTTTGTTTCAGTCACCGTCCGGTCTCAATAACACATATGCTTTTGCACAGTGTTATACGGACTCTTTTCATTCTCACCGCTGTCATTGTTTATACTTACCTGCTTACTTACCTCCTGTGTCCTGTTCATCCTCGTTGTGTTCAGGTGATCTCTCCAGCCTTCGCTACTGCTCCTGATTCCTTTTCCTCCCGCTGTGCCAGAAACCTGAAAGGAGAAAACCTTTGTTATTCAGTCTGCGTTGAACATTAATCTACCATAACGAACTCATACTCACCATAATCCTTCTCCTGCTGTTATTCTCCTGTGGTTTCAATAAATCTGTCTGTTCAACTTACCTATTGTGTCCGTGTATCATTACATAAACAAAGTGATATTTCTTTAAAATAGAAATGGGGATCATGAGTATTTAACAATTCTGATTCTGTAATGACTGCATTACAATAATAATGATTTTTGTTCATTTAAATTTTAACTGCATGCTAAACAAAAAACTCTGTAAGCATTTAATGTTTTCATTGTGTTTTTGTTTTAGTACTCTGTTTTCTACTCTTGTCCAAAACTCTTCTTGGTTGGAGTTGGAGCTAAACTCTGGAGGATGTAGGGAGTCTGCTGGAGCAGGAGCAAGTAACACTTCAGTAGAGGAATGCAGACCAATCATTTTGCATCTATTAATCTACTGCAGTCATATGGATTAGTTTATGATGGCTTTTTAAAGATCAGCATTTTGGTACCTATCTAACTGAGGAAAGAATTTTCATTTTAGGCGAACTATTCCTTTAAAATACATTTTTTCAGTGATATGCCAGTGATCAAAAACTGCACCAAAAATCCAGGTTTCAAAAATAGATAGAATGATTGAATGCAACTAGTTGAAATGACAGTTGTCTCCACCTGATATTGCTATGTAAATATCTTTCCCAGCCCCTCTCAGTGTGGCATAAACCCCCATCACTGCTGATTTTGGACTTGTTTCAGTGTTGGATTAAAATGTTTATCAATTATCATTCCCATCAGGATGAGCACTCCATTTACTCTCCTGCTAATTGAATCATTGAATAATTTCTGTTCCTAAGGAGATGCAGCCGTTTGCAGACACTGCCATCCCATTCCCTCCAGAGCCATCTCTATTGCCAGATATGTTTATTAATTTCCTTGACCCCTGGTGTTTGGAGGCAGCACAGAGAACTGTCACAGACAGCCATGTACCCATCTCACCATGAAATCGCTCTATTACAGATAAGCGGGAGTGTAGGGGTGGGGAAAAAATATAAAAAATTAAAAGCTCCCCCACTGAGAAAATGTGTTGCAACCTTGGATGGGGGGAGCTGTGTGGAAAAGAGGCAGGGGTTGAAAACATGACAAAACAAATGCTGTTATTGAATTGTTATTGAGTAGGACCATGTTGTGACTGTAAATGGTGAAGTTCAGAGGTGTTGTAACAGCATATGCATGCCAGCAGTCCATTGAAAACATACTCTGCAGGTGTAATGGCATGAAAGCGTTGTGATTCGCTAATTACATTTAGATTTTTGTTCTGTGTTTGTTATCCATCCATCTAGTATTTCCTTGGTGTTGCCACCAGGGTGGCGTAGTCAGATCAAACTAATATGGATTTACACTTTTTCTGCCTATTTGGGGTCTGGTTGCTTAAGTTTTTATATGGCTGAAAAAACAACTAAACATAATGTTTATAGAACGTTATTATTTGGTTCCAAAAATAACAAAACATGAACCAAATTCTAATACTGGAATAACATTCTTTGTTTGCTATCTGTCTAGTTGTCTTTCTGTCTGTCTCTCTATCTTTGTCTATCTGTCATTTGTCACACACATGCATAAAGCTCTAACTTGTAGTTCAGAGTTTTCTCCTGACAGGGCAACATCATGCTTCAGAAATCTCCTCGAGTTAATCAGCTGTGTCCGCTGCACTGATGACCGTGATGATGGTGATGATGATACTCTTTTAGGGTACTTAGACGAGGAATGTATTCCAGCAATCAAAGCTCTCAGTGGAGTGTGGTGAGACTGTCAGCACAGGCTTATTTGACTAAGTATTGCTTTAGTGAGTTGAGTCAATAAGGCTCAGAGTTCAGGTGGACAAAGTAGCACTATATACCCATAAAGTCCTCTCTGAGATCAGATACATACAATAAAACTGGAGTTAATTACTGTCATTATAACAAACAAGCTTTAGATCAGCTACCAACACCTGTATAACATCCAGTCAATATTTCTAAATTTAATAAAGATTAATCCTTTAAAAATTTGACCCTCTTTAAGTGAAAGAACAGTCACATCAGCAATAACAGAAAAAAAAACTGTTTTCTTAAAGACTGTAGACTTAATAATGACAATTTGTCAGTTTGTGTGTGTGTCAGTCTGGCTGTCTGTATGTGACTGTCTATGTGTGTCTCTCTCTATCTATTCTTGGTAATGTCCTAAAAAGAGAATAACACACCAGTATCTAACAAATATATTCAAGAAACCCTCAGACCTAATTTGAAAATGAAGTGTTCTATATCATTAAAGGGTTCATGTTTTTATTTCTATATTTTATTACTTTTCTTAAGGACCATTTTATAATGCTAAACTTTTTTAGTAATATATAGTAATATGACCATGTTTCATCTGCTCTTTGACCCTCATTTGATTCCTCACGTTAACTGACAGTACAGTTGACAGTATCTGAGACAAAGAGACAAAAGGAGAATGTTAATAAGTTTTACCCATTTTGCTAACAGTATTTGAGAGAGAAAATTAAAATGGAAGCAGGATCTCAGTGCTATGAGGACTCAGATATGTAATTTTAAAGCAAAAGGCAAGTTAAAGGAAGTTGTCTCACATCACAAACCTATCTGTGAAATTTGCAGCTTCTGTGTCTTAAATCCAATTCATCACTGCTCTAGAATGTCCTGTAGATACATTCTTCAATTATTTTTTCCTCGTTAATGTGCCAACAGTAAATAAGTATTTAGTCAACCAATGTAATTGCTCCTTGTGAAATAAAACACATTCGATAATATGAAAAAATCAAAGAGGAGATAAATTGTCCCCAGGCCCCATGAAAATTTCCATATTTTGCTGTTTGCTCAGGGCTGCTTCCACAAATTGACAGAGCAGTTTTTGCTGCTGAATCTTGGGTTTTGACAATCACACTGGGTACTTGGGAAACAAAGATTGAAGCATTGAAATCAAGCCAGCAACTGTGATTACAAGTCTAACTCTCTAACCAGTAGGCCACAACTGCCCTGTTTAAGCTCTTGTAAACCCAAAGTTGACAAAACTCAAAAAAAAAAAAAATTGAGGCAATCAGTTACATCAAATTTAGAGTTAAAACTTTTCTACATATAAGCAGAACCATCAGATTTTGATTTTTTAATTATAAATTGATAGCACCTAACATTTATTTTGCGTTAAAAAAATTATTCTCATTTAAACTCGAAAATATTTAGGTAATGTGACTTAATGACATGGGAAGATGAATACAAAATTTTAAGTTAACAGAAATTAAGGATAAGTACACAAAAATGCATTTTTGTGGCTTTTAACTCTAAGTAAGAAAATACTTGCCTAAGTACTAGCATTAGCACAGTTGCTTATTGAGTATAAGAAAACATAAATTTTTACTGCAATGGCACCTCACACAGCCCATAAGCATAAGTACCACTTTTCTGAACAATGGTAACCACAATATTATATATTTTCACAAACCCCTCTAAATAACTTGCATATCTGAAAACTAAACACTTAAATATGTCTCTTTATTAAGAAACACATAAAATGGTTCCTTTAGACAGGGAACAACACATTGCGTCATGGCTTGACAATTTGGGGAATGAGTTTCAGGCGCACCAGAGTCAGAATGCATGTAAAATCACACTCAATTTTTATAGATATGATCATGTTACGTAGCATTGCCCACCACAAAGGCTTAAAAGGTACCTGCAAAATACAGTACGTCATCCTACTATATAATAGCTTATCCTGCAGGTGCCAAAATACAATATAGTTAATTGACTAAATGTCTCATAGTCTCAGAAGTACATACTATTTTAGTAGGCAGTCTAAATACATTACCCTTATAGACCACTGAGAGAGGTACGAGCCTTCGCATGTAATTACAGGTATTTCTAATGCACCATCCACCATGGTATCTGTCTATGACATAACAAACGATGTTGCCGAACAGACCCTGAGGATCAATTGGGGTATCCAGCAGGAAGGCCATATCCCTATCCTGAACACCTTAAAGGTTGAGTCACAACTGCCTTTCCGTTGCCACTAAAGCAGCCATAGAATGGCCAATAGCATGGGCCGACTGCTTGGTGGCACAGAGGGCGAGACCACAGTGTGCAAAAGGAGAGAGATAGCCCACAAGTGTCTCTTCTACCTTGAGCATCGCCCCAAGGAAAAATTACCTCCACAAAAATCCACAAAATCAAGCTGCGAACATAACAGGAATCATTCATGTAGTCCCAGCTCAAATGGATCTAGTTGATTAAATATGATGAATTAAAAAATTTACTAAATGTAACGTAAAGTAAAATAAACAAATAGTCCAAGTTAGTCAAAAGTAATCAGTTTAAATACCTTAAAATGAAGAAAATGTTACAGTAACTCTGTTCTAAGTTAATAAATTGTTTTAAAGAAAATAGTTTACTTTTCCTAATCTATTAAATTACTAAATTACTATTACAAAATTACTGTAAAGGCTGTATGACTTTATTGCATTTGAGGAACACAAAGATATTTTATGTTGTTAAACAACAGTGGCACCAATCCATTGTATAGACACAAAACATTTCTCAAAATATCTCCTTTTGTGGTCCACAGAAGAAATAAAAAGTTTAATAGGTTTGGAAATATATGAGGGTGAAGTTTCATTTCTGGGTGAACTTTCCATTTAAGGCAGATCTGGGGTCATAAGGGGTCCATCCTAGTACTAGCAAAGTGTAGCTAATAAAGTTGCTGGTGTGTGTAGTAAATAAAGAATACTAGAATTATATTCATTTTATTCTGGCAAAATAACTTCCAAAAAATAACTTCCACATTTTTTTAATATGTTCTAAACTTCTAATAAACTACACCTCGTTCCTTCAAATTTCCCTCTATATTTTCCTTATAAGAAATGAGTTCTAATTTAAGCCTGTGAGAAAAACAGCAGGGAGGAAGGTTTCGTCTGTTGAGAGATCTCACTTATCCAGTTTCTTGGGTGCGGAACGCATTGCTGTCTGGCAGTCTGCTCAGGTAATTTTTTTGGGCCCAAGCCTGCAAACTGATGCCAAGAAACGTAATCCTATTAATAAAACAAAAATCAAAGCAAACATGACAGTGCTAACCTCTGTGCACCCTCCTGGCTCGACCCAAACTTGCAGTGGAATCTTAAAAGACAGTTCTGAACAAGCTGTGACGAAGTTTTCCATAACTTTGCGTGCCGCGATAAGTCCCAGGTGAGCAGTGCAGAGTTTGATGTGTGATACCTTAACACACATAACAGACATCTGTTAGTGTGTGTGTATATGAGTATGCCACTTTAAAACTTTATTTAGACATGGAAAATAACATGACTACATCGATTTGCTATGTGCACTTAATATGATGCATCAATAATAAATTTAAGAATATTTCAGAAAAATATTGCTTCCTGCATCCTTGCATTTCCATCTAGCGACTGTATTTGAAATACCACACACAAACAGCACTAATCCTTGCGGTAAAAGATCAGACATTTTTTATGTCAGCCTCTTTCAAATGTGTGCAAACAAGTCCAGTTGAAACTAGTCAAGTTCAACACAAATACTACTCTAGAGTTGCTAAATAGAGTACATTTGAAAAGGTGAGCCAGCCCTGATGGCGTAAACTCGCCCCTCCCGTGCTATCAGCTTCAACTTCTTGAAATAGTTCAGTGTAGATAGAGCAAGCTTATCTCCCCGTCTGTTATGTATTTACTAATAGGAGCAGTAAAAACAGGAATGTTTTAAAAAGTTTCACTTGTTGAAATGCAATGACAGTGCCAAATTACTTTAACTGATGTACAAAAATACAGAGAAGGCAGGAACGCAGGTGATGTACACTTATTCAACTGGAATTAAGGAAAAATAAGGACAGGTTTATTTTCGACACAATCTCATGGCAATCTGTAACTATTTTATGTTTTAGTGATTTGATGGCTAATTTGTATGAACGTACAATCTCATTCGTACATCTTCTTTCATCTGAGTAATGGTTAGCGTTAGAGGTATACCTTCATGCTTCACGTTTTATTTGAATCACATCGTACAAATTTGTACGAAATCACCACTTCATAAAATAGTTACGTTTTCCTGTGAGGTTGGATGTTTTGTATTACCATTTTTTTTATTATAATGTCAATAAATTATTTCTAAACACACTCAGGAAACAATAACATTTGGTGTCGGAATGAGGTGTAAAAGCTGCAGGGGAGATAAAGATAAAGAAAGTGAATAAAGAGTTAAGTTCTGGTCTTTCTCGTATGGCCTCAGAAGACAGCTTTTATAGAGCTTTTTGTCCTTATCTTCAAAATGACAGCCTGGAGTCAATATAAACTTTATCTATTTATCTAGTTCATTTATAAATTACATATTTACATAAATAATTCATAATTATATGCAACTAGCCATCAAACAAACCTCAGTATTTAAATGCATAATGACACTGTAACATAGACACTTTAATTTTCATTTGCTGTCCATTTAGGAGAAAGATGTTCCAAGAGAACATAATGTCTTAAACAGTGCTCAGATTTGCCAAAAAAAAAGTGTCAATAACCAAAAGTCACAAATGTCAGTATAAACTTAACTCAGTATAAACTATACTCCAAATAAACTCATTAAATTCTTATCAAATGCTATTTTGACCTAAACTACCCATCAGCCTTTTTGTTGGCAGCCAAACACAAACATTTGGTTAGATATGGTGTTGTGTATGTCTTTCAAAACTAAACACAGTCGAGACAACAATTTACATGTGCACTGTTTCTGGTCACTGAGATGCTGCCTGGTGGAAGGAACACCTGCTAGAGCTCTTTCAGCTGGATGAAGATGAAAAGTGTGTGTGAAGGCCATGAAAATCGGCTTTTGTCTTATATAATGAATATATCCTTATGGTGAGAAAGAACAGAGGGCTTCGGCCTTGGAGGGGTGCTGAACTGTCCCACACATGAATGGCAACAGTGCAGGGAAGTGTGCCTTTGTAAATGCGTTAGAGGGAAGTGTGCCTTTGTAAATGCGTTGGCGTATGGGGGTTTCCACATGCACTGTGGTAATTAATGTATGGTAAGTGACTCTGAATGAATAGGACACTGACAATGGGGTAATGGTAAAGCTCAGTAAGCACTAAGTGAAAAGAAAAGGCCAAGCTAACAATTCTTAAGGTTGTAAGAAAGTTTCCCTAGCATTTCCATTAAGTAAAATGTTATTAAGTTATTAACGTCCTGTTTCTTAAATGTTTTATTAACATTATTCCTATATGTTTCTTACAAATTCATTTTATCTGTTTAACAGGACTTCCTTTTTCCAGGTCAAAGGCAAGCAAATCAAAAGATTTTATTTGATGGTGGGACGTCCCTTTATGAGCTTGTATATAGCAAACCCTCTACTATCACATTAAAACTCAATACAGAACAACTTTTTACAGATTCTCATAAAAGCCAAACTCTAATCCTGGTTCAATTTTTTTGCTGCACTATGAACTATCTTTTTTAGTTTTGACATTTAGTTTCAGGTTTGTACAAATGTTCTGATTAAATATAACATGTTTATTGGAAAGTCCTTAATTCTTTGTCTTATTCTGGCATTTAAAACGAGTCTCAGCATATGTACATGTAATATGTACATTTCTGCAATATTATTTGTTCTCCAATAGTGTGTGGGCCTCTTAAAGGGCAGGTCTTATCTAGATGTTGTTTGTCTCCCTTTAATATAAATTGGTTGCTTAACCCCTGTTCACCATACAAGACAAACAGTAACATTGCTGGCACTACACCCCTGATTTACTAGGTACATGGAAATCAAAGAATTAGTTTAGATGCTGAATCATGCAGGTAATGTTGATGAAAGAGGTGGCTAAAAAGTGTTTGGTTATTCTCTCTTATTTTGTTATAAGAGGGAGGGGTTCAAATGACAGCATATCAATCACTAATGTGATTGAGCAATGTAAACAGCACTGCAGGCATGGAAAAAACAATGCACTGGCTGCTTCTTAATAAGCTGACTGTATATATATATATATATATATGTGTGTGTATAGTATATATACAGTATATATATGTGTGTGTGTGTGTGTGTGTGTGTATATCAACTTGGTGCTTATGTAGACTGTACATAAATTGTTAAATTAATTTACTATTCATTACTTTTATGTTTATATAGTTAATGATTTTACAAAACAAGAATTTGTGACTGATTCTCTCAATCCTTGAATAAATTTGATTCTGCACCAAAATTCATGTGAAACGTCTCATGGTTACATTTATAACCATGGTTCTCTGAGATTTCCCTGAGGTTATATATGTCTGGTTTAAAACTAAAGGGAACCCCCTTAGTGTGACTGGTGCCTGAATTTTATGTTGAATCACAGTAATCTAATTGGCCCATGACAGTGCTTGATACTCATCAGGTGCACCCCTCGGAATCAAGGTTATGTTAAGGATACGTAAGAAAGAGATGTTGCCTTTCAAGGGAACTCGACACTGCATCTGGTTTGACAATATGGGGAATGCAATACCATCTGCGCCTTGCCAAAGGGAGCGGCTGCCATGTGGTCTGTGTTGAAGCAAAATTACCATAGACAAAACGCAATAACACCCTACTCGCACAATTCTGATGATGAAACTTTCTCGAGCCACTGTCCAAATGCAAGGCCCAGTTAGAAAAAAATCACACTAGACACAAAAGAAGATATTCAGCATAGGACTTGGACACTGGTCTCCCAGGCTAACGTCAACATGGCAACAACACACTTCACTGAGCCAGTTGCGTAAAGGCTTGGCAATAATGGCCCACACGCCAGACATGCCATGAGAGAGAATGCAAGCAATAGCCTTGCCTGCCTGTCCCCAAGAGAGCAGACTCTCTGTAGCAAGGGTGCCAGTCACACTCACAGAGGACTGACACTTGAGGGAAGCTAGCAGAAAGAAGTCTTTAGCTGAGTGTCATCCTTTGACCAAGCTCTAAAGAGAGGGGAGGACCTTCTATAATGAAGGTGCTACTCAGCATGTAGCAAGTATAACATACTACATACACAAGAAGGTTTTAAACATGGGTCTCCCAGAATAGGTATCAGCATGACATCCATGTTAGCATTCAAGAGTGCTACTGGGCTGGCTGGATAAAGGCTAGGCTGAGCTCTAGGGGGAGCAGAGTACTAGTCTATCCACAACCTAACCTAGGTAGGGCAGAGAACCCGCCATAGCAAATAACGGTGCTACACTGCACACATCCCAGGAAACCAAAAAATACTGAGGAAAGCTTGAAAATGGTTGGCCCCAGCCACCCAGAACTAATGTCCTCCTTTTCCTTCCTGAGGGTCTTAAGGGGATTGGAGGATTCTCTGTAGACTGGGTGCTGCTCCACACTCACCCAAGGAAGTCAAATGCAAAGAGTGTACATACACCGACTCAAAACCTGTGTGTTACTGGAGCTATGCAGGGGCAGAGGACTCTCTGTAGTGAGAACCCCTTGATGGGAGTAAAGGAATCTGAGAAATGGTTCCCCATAATCTCAAGAGAATCTGGGAAACTCCAGTAATGCCACGGGAATGCTTGTAAAACAGACACCAAAGCAACGGTGATGTTTGAACCAATAACATTACCTTTTCCTGGTCTAAGTGGACCTGGGACAGCTTGTACTAGAGGTGTTCATGGGGGCTAGGTTGTCGGGTGGGGCTTAAACCTAGGTCTCACAGTCTAGTGACAGTGTATAACCAGCTCATGTCACAGGCCTAACATGACAAAGCTCTGATAAGGAGCATCACAGTTTTCACTCATCATGAGATTGAGGCTCAACCCAGTGAACCATTAGCCAAGGGGAGCTTGTCAGTAACAAGCTACAACTCTCAAGTACAGCTATTTCTATAGAGCTTATACAGGGCCTCCTATCAACAGAATCCCAATATCCAGGGCGGTAACACAAACCGTATTGCTCAGGTGATTGCAACAATGAGCTGATAAGCCCTCGCTAAACCAAAACAAGAGTAGACAAAGATTTTAAATAGGCTACCATAATCATCACTGGTCCAAAATTCAGGGCCTGTTTAAGTGTTTACATATAAGGAGGGAGTCTCAACCCACCAGCCCTTGTCATCTTACCTCTTTACCAGCATCGCATTGGTCTTGCATTCTGAACATGGACAGAGATGCTCTGCCTCAGTCTTCGGACATGCATGGGCCAGACATAGGGACATTAGATGAGGACTTGGGCCGCCATGGGATATGATTTCAAAGGCCTGAGACTGCACCGCCGCTGCTCTGAGCTTCTCAACCATAGTCTGTAGTGCTGTGCAAAATATAGCATGAGACCAACAAGTCGAGGAGAAATCTTATTATCGCCAGAAAATGCAATGGCCATCAGCTATCACTGCATTCTTGCACCTAAAAGACATGACTTGGCAACAGCTTCTCATATGCAGGGCAGGCACACTGGGAAAGCTCATCCACGATCTCACCTCCCCAGCCACATCCTGCATGTCTTTGTTTACAGGCAGCAAGGTGATATCTGAGAATGCAGACAAGAGCTTTCTTTGACTCGACTGATCATACACCCACAGAATGAAAAGGCCTCCTGCAAACCCTATGAGACAACCCACCTCCGATCCTCAACAGAGGCAAAACCCAATCCACAGCGTGTCCGCCCATGCATTTTCATTTTTGTGGATAGAAATAAAATGTTCTGAACAGGGTCCATGATAATCATAGCAAAACACTAATCATAATTATTTACATAATTATTTACAACAATCAATAATTCTAAGAGTTAAAATGTATGACCCCTTATTAACAATTATTTAAACACCACATTAGTATTTTTTGATCATGCATAAATAATTAAAATATTCAGGTGCAGAGGCTTATGGGTATTCATCATAGCATTTTTTACTGATAATTTAATTACACATGAATTTCCCAATTTTTTTTGTTAAGACAAAATTTTGGTTTATAGTTTCATTTATTATAACACTGTGTTTTGTTAGGTAATTTTGACGTTAAATGTCAATTTTGACAATAAAATAAGTACATTGTTATAGTTACCTGTGACTTCTGACACACAAGTGTTGTAACACCCTCCTCATAGGGCACACAATCACTTGCTCACAGGTTCATCTTCACAATCCCTCACTGGTGAAATGCTCTTCCAAACTGTGTTCGGTCTGCTGCAGTTTTCCTGCACTCAAAAAAATGATTTGTTGGACTTACATAAAAAAAACAGTGTCAAGTGGTTCCACGCAAGTGTGTTGAGTGGTTTCTACAATTAACAATATAGTTGAATGAACAAAAGAAATTCTGGTAAAGTTGACCTATTTTTAAGTACATACCCATTCAGATATTCCACTATTGCATTTTAGTTATATGTACATTTTACTTGGTAATGTTATGTTACAATTATGAACTTTCAATAGGTAAGGTGAACACATTTTATTGATTTTATTCACTTTAAGTGTTTGTTTAAGTGTAATTTCATTAGCTTTGGGCAGCTATCCCTGCATAGCCTGGGGAGCAATCGGGGGTTTGGTGCCTTGCTCAAGGGCACTTAAGTTGCTGCCTGCTGGCGCTGGAATCGAACCAGCAACCTACTGATTACAAGCACGACTCCTTAACCAGTAGACCACAACTGCCACAAAGTGGCACAACTGTCGCAACTGCCAGAAACTTATTTTCTTTGCAAGGTTTCACAGGTCCTTTGAAACAAATACACTACAACATCAATAATGCGTTAGCAGCGCAAAGGTTGTGAGTTTGCAGAGTAACACAGTCCCTTATCAAAGCACCTGACGGAGTTCAACACAAGTACTGATTAAAATGTATACCTTGAATTCACTGTAAATCGCTTTGGATAAAAGCGTCTGCTAAATGAATAAATGTAGATGTCAATGCATCCCTCACTGTATTTAAGAAACCGCTAAAAACTTGTCTGTCTCTTACACTGGTGAAATGCTTGTGTCTACCTGACACGAAAATAACTTTTCTCCTCTCTCCCAACAGGGAGTTGAAATGCTCTCTCCCAACAGCATTGAAATGTTGTATTCTTGGTGAAATTGTAATTGTGTACGGCTAATGTTATTGCCTCGTTACGATTTAGCACTTTGTTTTCCTCACCTTGTAAGTCGCTTTGAATAACAGCATCTGCTAAATGCCTAAATGTAAATGTAATGAATTTTGAGGATATTCATGCTTAAACATTTCATTTTACAAAAACATATTTTAAATGTAGAATTAGATTCCACAAAGGAAATTGACACTTTCTTCAAGATAAAAGATTTGATTAAAATAAGCTTATTGGTTCGTTAGCATGGTAAGTCTGAGAAAGCTCACAAATATCTTGATGTGAATATAATATGGGTACAAAGTGCAATCCCAGGTTAATGTGACATAGATTGTAAGCAACAAATATTTACAATTCAGTATAAAAGGTACTTTCTGGTTATTAATTAGCATTGCTAGCTTTAGCTACTTCCTCTATTTGTTTAACACAGATACACACCAGTGCACAACAACGGTTCAAAATGAGTTAGACCAGAGTTGGGCAGTCATATCCACAAGTCACCAACAATGGAAAATGGCAAGCACGCTGCTCGATGCAAGACATAACGTGGTAAAAACATTCACAAAAGTAGCAACACAGTGTCGGCTTCTGAGGCAAGCAGAGAGCACATCTTAATCACATTTAATTATGTTTCTAACAAAGTATTACAAGTATCTCTTTAATTACTAAGAGGAAGTTCAGTTTTATCCTTGAATCAAGTATCTGGGCCAAGATTCATTAACAAGCACTGTCAATCAAGCACTAAAACAATGCGTAATTAAAAAATCAATTTAGAAGAATAAATGGAAATGGGGACAGACAGAAGAATCAACAAAAGGAAGAGAAGACACTATTAAAGACAGGACGAATGCTGTGTTTGGGAGATTCTGTGTTACTGGCAGCTGTCTTCATGTTTTTCTCTTTTGCTGTCTTTTTGTAGCACTGCACTTCAAAGGATTTTCAATCGCTGTCTATCTCAGGCTCTCGCCTTAATGAGCTTGACCTTGTAGCACAAATATTCAGTCACCTGACAATCGTTGTCACTTCTAGGTACCTTCGACCATCATTCTTTAAGCACCACTATGCCACAGAATGTGTCACTAGATCAACAAAAAACATTGTGCTTTCTAAATATAACCGTGTCTTATTAGGAGCCTGCAGGATTTCAGGAATGCACATGGGAACCTTACCCAGCATCTATTAACTGAGCTCAGAAATTATTTAAATACTAAAAATTTGAAAAACCACGTGGACATGTTAAAAATCTGAAATCAATTGAACAAGTAGATGTTTAACTTTAATGAAGTAACTTTCAAAAAATAACTATTTTGTTAAGACTATTATATTAGTCTTGAGTACTATACTGTTTGTAGAACAGTAATGATGTAACTATGGGCTAAAGGGCACTTCTAAAAGAAAACATATTTCGAAAACATGTTTCAAAAATAAATCATAAGGAAATGCCTTTATATCTGGTAAAGAGTCATTTGTTGACAGTTGTTGAACATAATAAACACCTTTTCATTTCTGAGAAAAATATAATTTATTTGCAGGTTTTGTTTCAATTGTTTTTATTCACGTGGTTGCTCATTCTGGATGCTCAATATGGATATGAATAAGGAAATGTTGTTACCCATTTGTACAATAACTTGCAAGAACCATCTTAAAAGAGCAATTCATTCATGAATGGGGGTTCCGATTCTGACAGAGATCAGGCACAATGTGACAACGCAATACTGTATACAACATATGCAAGGAAAACAAAATCCTGTTGTCTTAGTTTCTTATTCATTTCTATGGAGAAAATGAGGAAAATGTCCAATAGCTGACTTTTGAAAAACATATGTGCAGTTTTTTAAACTTTAGGTAAGGAAAAAAAGCCAAACACTTTTTTCACTAGCTAAAATAAGCTGAAGAGGACTGTTGTGAATACAAGTAATTCATCTCTCTATTTATTTTGTATACCACTGATACCAGTTTGAGCCCAAGGCAAAGGCAGGGCAACACTGGACAGTCCATCACAGGGCACACATACAAGTGATGTGCCCAAAGCCGAATACCTTTTTCAGAAATACATAAATAATGACTTCAACCAAACAATATCAAAAACTTGACAGACACAGTCACTGGTGTTAGCTGGATAACCGCCAGGAGTGTATATATAATAGCACAATACTATAACATCTAACATGAATGTTTCCAGCTAGCTTTAATTTGCATGTTTTATTACAGGTAAAACAAATAATAGATTTTTAGAGACTGACAGCATTGTTTTTGTCCACATAATTATATAACATTTCACTTATCAGAATGAATTAAAATGATGATTGTTATCAATGATTTTTGCTGTTATTACAGATAAAATTATGATGTTAAATGTTGATAAATACTTATTATTAATTATTAATATATCCAATAGACAATACACATGCATAGTATTTTCAAATGTATTTTCTGAACTTTTTACAGACATTCATCCATCTCTTATTGCTGAGTGTGAACTCTTGACATCTCAGTACATTTTGTGGCATCATGCTGGCTGGCACTACCCACAATGAAATCCCACAGTGAAATCTTAAATATGTTGTAATTGATTGAGTCAAAACAGACAGCATTTAAACATCCCCTGTGGACAGATAAATTAACATTTGCTGGAAAAGTATCTTGAAACTTCTAAATAGGACAAAGTGTGATGTCACCTACATTCCACTAGCTATCTCTCTTATTATGATGTGCCCTTGCCTTACTATGTCTCTGCGCTGCTTTACGTGTAGCTGTCTGACAAGGACTATCCCAGGACACAGTGTTGTTCTCACATACTTATACGCGTCTCATCCTCTCCAGATATTTTTAAACCTTCTTACACTCTGCTCCTCAGAACTACTTTCCATTCCACTTTAAGCATAATAATATTGCCTTTGCAGATCTACAATCTCCACTTATCCCCTGTGAATTCCATCTCTTTCCTAAAAGCTTAGTGGTTTTCTGTCTGAGGCTGCACAGACAACCTTGTCATCACCAAATTAGGAAATAATCACCCCCCACCACTAGGCAACACAGACAATGCAGCTCTAAGACTGTGTTTGTAAATGTTTTATATAAAAAATAAAGAAACTGGTTGATAAATACAAATCTGAAACAAGCAAAATGTCTTTGAAGGGCAAAAAGGGATTCGATTTTGTTTATGAAAAATTGTGACTAAATTGTTCATCATTCTATTTGACCTCCTCAATTCTATTAAACACAACTCATGCACAACTCATTGTATATCTTTTCAGTTATTAACTTTTTTTGGCAAAAGCAATTTTCTGTGTCTCAAATTAGTGTTAAATCATGTTCAAAGCAGAACTTTTCGAATATTTTGTGACAGCAAGGAATTAACGTCATTTGGACCTTACCTATACCATGACAAAGAAAAATAAGTTCATTAGTTCATTTTTCTATTTTTACGCAAACTATTCTGTTACTTATAATTCTAAACCAACATTTGATTCTAAACTAGATCCACCAGAATGACTATTTACATTCTAAATTTATCTGCTTTTACTGGTTAACTGTCAGTGTTTTAAATAAACACAAAAGCACAAAAATAAGTGTTACCTGTGTTAAAAAAAGTGTATGCAATAAAATAAACACAATTCATATAGTATTTAGTTTAATGTCCTTGTCGGCAAACAAAACTCTCTGAAGGCTAAGCATCAGTTAATAATAATAAAATAATTAAAAAAGAGCAATACAAGACCAATACAAGTTTTCATTTTCACAAAAAGTGCCCAATACAAAAAAGTGACAGTAAATAAGACAATTAATTTTATGATACAGCAAAGTCTATGAGCCTACACCGATTCAATAAAAATGTAACTTTTAACGTCATCTTCATCATAATGTCATCATAACATCATAATCGAATGAAGGCATTGGAAAAACCCTTCAGTTCTCCAGAGATGGGTTTATCTGTCCAATCTGTAAATAATAACACCTTACTCTTTTAATCATGTCCCCTTCAAATGCTATCACCTCATTTGTCTTGGACCTCTCTCATTTTTCAAATGGTCTGTTTGCATTGCCTAGTGATAAGAGCTCAAGGAAACTGGGTGTAACTCACAGAGTATTTGCAGAGTAACACAGTCCCTTATCAAAGCACCTGACGGAGTTCAAACAAGCATGCAGCCTTCAAACGTGCATCGACGCGAGCACAAAGTGGAAATGAATTGTGAGTTTGTGATGTGAACATAATGGGATGGGTTCACTTTTAGCTCTAGAAATGCAACAGATCATCGAGTGAGTGAGGATGGGGGATTGGGATGCGTGTGACATTTATAAACATATACATTTTCCATTATGGCTTGGCATAGAAAGCTTTCCTCAGTGTATTAGACATGAAAAGCAGGATTAGGGTGAGCAGTGCAGGTTGGGAGGGCAGGGAGATAAACTTAGCTTCATTAAACACACATCCAGACCCCCATTCCACATCCTGTAATGTTCGATTGAAACACGGGGCTCAATTTCCATAAGAAAAAGTGCCAATGTCATGCAGGTAGGTNCGCCAACCCCCCAAAGCAAAGCCCCCAACCGCCCAGACAATACCCCCCCACCACACGTGTATCACCTTCATTTATTTCCTTCACTTTAAACAGGGTAAAGATTCAGCAAAAGCTTCAATTATGCTCTATAGCAAACTCACTTACTGCATTTATTAAGCATTTATTTTGTTACACAAGGCTAAATGAAAAAAGACTTGGCACACAAAGCTAGCTAACATTCTTTTCTTTTCAAATCTAATCCAAACAGATGAGAGATGGGCTTTGCTTAAAAGTATGGATTTTTTTTGTTTACGTACGGCTAAAAGCGCCACAATTTTTTTTGAGATTTGTGCCATCACTGCACTAACAATATAATCATATATTCCCAGGCAACACACATTCCTAGTTCAAAGAGGAGTATTTCTTTGGCATATTAGGATTTTTAATCGCCTAATACTCTCCTAGCGCTGCAAATCCTTGAGAATGGTTTAATTGCGTCTTAGAAATGTGGTCCCAAAGAGGTTCTTGAAAACATAACCTTAACTCACTGAAGTCATATTGTGAACCTCTTATCTCAACCATGTGACATTTCCCCTGTATTAGTCAATATTTAAGAGATGTGCCTTCATTAAATAGTAAGGAAAACACATAGGTAATGATACAGCATGCCTACATATATGTCAAATATTTACACCATTACACATCACAACTGAACATAATTCCAAAGAAAACACAGCTGTATGAGCAACTCCTATGTTAACCATCCTTTAAAAGAAAACTCAGAATGAAAATTATCTCATAATTTACTCATGCCACCCCAGATGTTTATGACTTTCTTTCTTCAGCCGAACACAGTTATGTTAAACAATACTTCAGCTCTTCCCAGCTTTATAATGCATTGATCAGGGTTCAGCGCTTTGAAGCTCCGAAAAGCGCATCCATCCATCATTTAAAAACCCATATGACTCCAGTGGGTTAATATATGTCTTCTGAAGTAAAACGTTATGTTTTTTGAGAGACAAAGATTAATGTATTGAGTGTATTTTTGAAGTACCTTAGTCAATAGTCATTTTTATTACAGTTAATCTTTAATTATTAGCAACCTACAAAAAAGTTGCATATATCTTTTGCAAAGAATATAATAATTTTAATAAATTCAGTAGAAAACATCTATTTAAGATGGCCAATGAAAAAACAGAAATATGTAATATAGAAAATCATTCAACGCCATAAAGCTGAAATTCTCTACCCTGTTTTATTTGGGTTCCACAATTCTTAGACTTTCCACCCCTAGCTATACACTTTAGACTCTCGAAGGCTAAACACGGCACTGCTAAGAACAACACCTCATGCTATTTTTAATTTATTATTAATATTTTTTTGTCAATTTCATTATTATTAACTATGCCATGAGAGTAGCTTAGCTTTGAAATACAAACCTCAGGACCATTGCATTTTGCTGCATGGCATTGCGATTGAACTGTTATCAGCTTCTTATACTGTAGTTAAAAGCATCCCATCTCTCTTATATTAAAGTTGAACCGTTATTTGTTGTTACTGCAAACAAAAGCACTGAATCTTGTTGAGCACAAGTACAAATACTGTAGTAGTAGTTTCAGGGTGCTCTGTCAGTGACACTTCTGCTGATTCACTTTGCTAAAATATCTTGTTATATTAAATTTAAAACTGGGTCTTCTTTTGGTGCAATAGAAACTAAATATTAAATATAATCCAAGCCATAATCACAACTGTTATTATTATAACTATTTATGTTATAATATTAGCATAATAATAAATGTATGGTATAGTGGAAACTATGGTTACCATGATAAATGTTTGTAAAGGAAGCCAATCTAAAACATAGCATTCACTGATTCGGTTGTATGAGGTAAATGTAATATCTTTAATATAAGCATAATCCTTCAGTGATGACTGAGTAGCTAAACAGCTTTTTCTGTCAATGCAGGCACATTTCCTGTCATCACATTTCCTATCATCAAACACTAAAAAGAAAAAAACAGCTAACCACACCTGAATAAATGACTATCCGGTTAGTCACAAAAACAATTTAATTACAGCCAAACTTTGACAGCAACATCTGTAGGGCTACAGAACCAGGCTATTACCTTTTAAAAGCATGTTAGTCATAACAGATTATCTATTAAATTATCATATATGAAGCACTTTGAACTTTTGTTTACTATACAGTTTCTTAATTATGAGTCAGATGTGCATTTAAAATATAATGATTACGACCAAGCAATTAATTCTGAACTTTTCCTGAACTATGCTTGACTAACAGGGAACATTCTGAGAACTTTAGCTAGCATTCTCTCAAGTTCTCTCAAAGTTTCTCAAAAAAAGTTTTTGCAGTACAATTAGTGTATATTATATGTATCAAAAACATTAAAGTTACAGAAATTTTAAAAAGTTTGAATAGCGTTCCTATAACCAAGCAATAACATTAATACAATGTCTAGAAAACTGGACATTTTGAACATTCCTAGAACATTCAAAATAACATTTTTAACATTTTTGTTACTTTATGGAAATGCTAGGGAATCACTCAAAAATGTTTTCAAAATTCAAGTTTTGCCAAAAATGTTGCAATTGGCAATGCCAGGCATGTGTTCATAAGATTGAAAACTGGACAAAAGAAACTAGTTGCACATGAGAAGTACAGACAGCTCAACAAGAGGAAATAAGATGCCTTTCTCAATAATTTGGGAAATCAAATGTAATCTGGCTGTCAGAATGCGAGGATGCAAACCAAGATGCAAAGTTGTAATCTATGTCAAAACAGCGGTTAAAGCGAGTGACGTGGAGGAATATTTGGGGAGGTTAGGGTCTGAAGGATAGGGGGGAAAGTCATTTGGTGTGGAGGAAGAAAGACATGTCATTGAGTGCTAGACTATCCTTCCCAATTGTCAGATGAAATGCCAGTTTTGCTCCAGGACAGCGTTTAAGTTGACAGAGGAAGCCTTGTTCAAGGATGTTACCTCAAGGCTGGCACAGACCGCAGCTTCCGCAGGCTTGCTGTATTTATGAATAAACGTGTCTTGATTTTTTTATTGTGTCCCACTTGACACTTTCTTTTTATCTGATACTTTCATCGTTTGTGCTTTTGCTATAGCTCGCTGCAAAGTCACTTCCTTGATCAGTATTACAACATCCTTAAAGTCTAATACATTTAAATTCTAATTGCATGAGGTGCATGTTTACACACAACGAATTGTGTTAAATGTATGCTGGATTTAAAAAAGAAAAAAATAAGACTGTTTAGACAAAAATACTCCTCACAAAATGACTTTTCATAGTGTCAGTTCTGTTTGGAGTGCTTAAAAAAACAGAACTAAAAGACAATGACAACAATATGTGCATACCAATGTGACTGGAGAAAATGTACAACATTGTAATAAGAAGATTAGATAATAAGAATAGAATAAATGTAAATTAAAGTAAAAATGCACAACATGCCAAAAACTTTAGTGGACAAAAAAAAACCTTGCTAGAAAGCAGTTTTGGATAGGGTACCAGTGTAATGGATGCTAGCTAGTTGTGTGGTGTGAACCTTACTCCTTATATCATGAAGTCCACTAATAACTGATGTTAAGGCTGCTGCATATTACAAGATAATCAGGCCAAATTTGGGTCACTTTACCCCCTTATGACAATCCGAGGAAAAGTTCCAGTTATCTTGTATTGATTGTCTTTTTTGATTTTCATGTGGTATCTGGTGTGTTAAGATTAATTGAATCTGCTCAGAAGCACGTTAGAGCTTAAATTGGTAATATTTATGTTGAATATTTACAATCAGAAATCATGTGTCGGGGGAACCTGGATGACAAATGTGCATGCACACTGTAGATTCTCATGTGGCACAAAATGATAAGCAAGCTACAGCAGTCATTACGCAGCTGGCACAGTCCACCATGTTTGTTTACAATGTCACGTTTGACCGTGAGATTTCCCATGTTCAAAGACAGGACTCGGGTTGTTTGAACATAAACTGTTGGTGTGTGGTGTGCTGTTATGATCACATGACAACACTTCATATGCTCTAGGAACAAACAAATCCTTGATATTTGTATCATTATGTTTGAGGTCTATCACATTTTGAAGATCTGAAAAGATGTTAAAAATCCTTCAGTGTGGTTCAGCCTTTAGAGGCCATGGTCTAGCATCCTTGTTAGCTCACCTGACACTTATTCGTAATGGGTCAGGAAAAGGTCACTAGTTATTCGCCTCAGGCTTTTGATTGCAAAAGTCTTGATAATGCATATGGCTATCTGGGACTATGGTTAGAGACATTACTCAAGTCAGAAAAGGGGATTGACTTACCTGTTTGTACAGGTGTTGTATTTAATCCAATCCTGTCTGCTGTAATATATACATGCCAACTGGAGAGTCACACATGTTAATAAACAGAGTTGTCGCACTCAAACACTACATGAAAGTAGTAAACTGTGTGAATGTAGCCAAACTGCACTTGAAGGTCAGAAGTGTATGGCTGCAACAGTAGAACAGAGTTTCACATCTTATTAAGTCAATTTCTTTATCAACTGGCTTATAATTTATTAACCCAGTTCCTCAAACATCTTTAAAAGATGTATGAAATGGCAAATACTGCATATTTAAACTCAAACGGTTTGTTGTAGATTTGGTGACTGTGCAGTTTTTTGTGAAGATTAGTCATTTAAACATATTTTTAAATTCCCAGGAAGAAAATGAGTGATGCCTGCCTGTTCAAAAATTGCCACCACAAACACCGGTGTCATTCAAAACTATGTGTAGTAAAATAAAATAATATAATTTTTTTTTTACTTTAAGCACACCATGGTAGGTTAATGCTTTCAATGTCTTTGCTTTATGTGTCTGACATTTATATAACTAGCTGTTCAACAGTCCTTTTTCACTGGTAACTGGTTTCACTTTATACTGTAGATGAGGCAATGTAGATTACCTCTAGATGAGGTAATATGCATAACCAGTCTTTAACAAAACTAGAAATGTACATCTAACTTCTATACTTAATAAAAGTTTAAAGTTTACAATGTGACCATGGGTTTAAAGCGATTTAGAGTTTTGGTGAAGTATGTATTATCTAATTTAACATTTCATTTTAATATATGTTATATTTATTTGTGGGCCAAGGGGTGTTCTCTGAAACCCCCTATTCTTCCTACCTTTCAGAAAGAAAAGCTCTGAAAAACAAGAAAAAACTCTGTAATGTTAAGTAGTCGATTATGTATTTTATTAATACTTTATTATTGCCATGACATATAGAAGAAACTATATTTTAGCAATACACAATGCAACAATGTGTGGCGTATTTACAGGTTTGTTTGGAGTTACGCCTTCAGGAGTGAATGAATCATATTTGAGTCACTCAGGTGAGCATCAGATATCTTTAAGGCAGAAATGCTAGAAGGCTTTCTCTCTCCCTCTGAAGCTAAGTAACGACTTTGGTAATGAAATCAAACCAAGCGCATGTGATGCCAGGTGGAGTGGCTGGGTGTAAAAAACATCATAGGAAATGGGAGAGAGTGAGGATAGATGTATTCCATTACAACAGGGCCAAGAGAATAGCTTAATCAACAACATTAAAGAGAATCTTCTCACCTTGAGGACATGTGTAAGTTCAATAGAAATTTTCCTTTTTTCACATCTGTGGATAAACAGGGTCTGAACGCTACCACCCCTGATCAAAGTATTTTAGGTGGTATCCATGCAGATAACACAGGATTCGTAGTACATACTGAGCAAATAATTGCCCTTTTTTTTTAAATCCTGCATTCAAAAAAATAAAGATGCTGCATGTGTGCTAAGGGGACCACAATCCTGGATGGACGCACAGTACTGCAGCTCTTCTAGTTTGTTTGTCCCTGTTATAAATATGTTAATCATAAATGCAAATATAACTCCAATTTTAGTGGCTACTCTTATGTCTTTTCCTATTATAGATTAAACTCATCACAAATTATTAATATGAAATCATTTAAACAGTGGGTGTGTTGAATTTTCCTGTAGACTTTTTATGTGTTATCCTTAGTGAAAGTAGAATAGAATCAGAAAACTAAAAATGCAGCATTACAAATACAATTTTAATGATATTGTATTGTTTAACCATTTGATAACATAAACTGGGAGCAGTTGTGCCATACTGGTTACTGAATCAGCCTTTAATCCAAAGGTTGCTGGTTCAATTCCAGTACTGGCCAGTAGTAATTGAAGTGCCCTTGAAGAAGGCACCCAACCCCTGATTGCTCCCAGGTGCGGCAGTGCTGCCCACTGTTGTGTTTAATCCTCACTAGTGATGAGTTAAATGCAGACGTTACATTATGGTAATCATAACCTGACAAAATATGTCACTTTACTTTTAAATAACAAAATAATATTAGTGTATTTATAATGTAATAATATCAATGGCAAGAAGTTTCAGATGTTTTTAATTTAAGAAATCATAAAGAATCAAGTTTTTGAATTGTTTTGGGATGTGTCTTCATGCACAAGCCCATTGAAAGAGTTAATTATCCACTTGTCTATGTGCTTCCAAACACATGCCCCCCTAAAGCAGCTCAGGGAAACCCCAGCCCTATGGGATGTCCTGCAACTCAGCCAGAGTTACTCTGAGAAATGTACACAAAGCTGCATTTGCTCAACTTGTATGTGCGTGTGTGTGTGTGTGTGTGTTTGGGGGTGGGGGGCGATGAGGGGGTTTGGGGGTGCACATCTGTGTAAGACAGCATTGTTGGGTCAGGACTGCTTTGATCCTTCCTTAAAACACACGCAAGCCTGTATACACACAAACATATATGCAACCAAATGTTTGATGTCATCTGAGAGAAGCTGACTTGCTTAAACAGAGTTTGAATGTGAAGCGTTAATTAATTACTGTAAATGTAAGGGCCCAGAGATACATGACATGCCCAGGCAATCACACCGACATGTTATGAGTGCATTAATGTTTTTGTGGTTTTCAGTACTCTCATACCAACAATTTTGCTTTGATTTTACTGACACGGCTCATATCCCCTTCAAAACGTATTATGTATGATGATGTGCTGATTCAGGTTTTCAGGTTTGTCAGTAAATTAAACCTCTTGACTTTGTCTCTGATGTAAGAACTTTAAGAAAATTTCAGATTTGTATAGTGGCTTGAGACAAATGTATGAACATTATTGCAACAGAAAACAAAATATCAAATCAAGTGCCATTTATTTTAAAGATAGCATAAACACATAAACACACTTCAAAGAATTAACGTTCTTAGATTTAAAATAAAAAAAAGTATGCTTTAAAAATAGACAAAACATTAGGACACATTCTGGATGTTATACCGCACAGTGCTGCCAATGATTTAATTCAACTCTCAAAGACAGAATACCCAAATTACTTTCCTACTTGGAAAAGTACAATAAGACATCATTTGAAGTTAGACTAACTTTAATATTTGTGTAAAAATCCACAAAGTTCTCAAGGATATTAATAAATATTTTGAACAACTTTAAGCAAATGCACCAATGAGTCAGAGTTTCAATAATATACCTGTAAAACAAGTGCTAGCAGGCATCCTTTGCAATTCGGTTGCTAGAAAACCTCTTTGTTGAGAGCCTTGTAAAGCTGCACCTGCAAAGCTAACCTGCAAAGCCTTGACAGTTTGATTCTTTATACGTTATCTTCCAAACATCAGACAGTGGAAAACATTCAATCAGCAGTCAGACATATCAAATAGAAATATCCCATATCCAGCTTATTGCAGCATAATATTGCAGCATTAACAAAACATTTTCATAGTTAAAGTGAACAACACCTGTGCTTATTCTGCAGGAAACCTGTGACAACTTGAGCTTAACTGGCATCACACCTTAACATATCACCTTATTATACTACTTACTTAACAAGAAGTTAGTTCTGAGGAATTTTTTAGCATTTTTTTCTAGTATCATACAACTTGTTTTAATGTTTTGCTTTTGTTTCACTAAAAGTCAAAGACATTTTACTTCTGGTGCCTTTGTAAATACTTTTGTACATATTTTACAATATGGTTACACTTTTCTTTTATAAATGTTTCAAGTATGGTTGAAAATGTCAGCGTGTCTATGCATGTCCATAAGCTCTTAAATGATAAATGAATAATAATTAATTAATTAAATGAAAATCACATTGAATGTCAATTGTATGGTGTAGTTTGATTTAAATGTGCCAAAGAAATTCTAATGCAATAAGAATTGTTAAAGCATATTTTCCTCCCACGTTAAAAACTGTGAGCATTCCTCTTTCCACCATCTCCTTCCCGCTGATGGAAACTTTTCAGAGATGAACAATACCCAATTACACATTGAGATAAACACATCAATGCCTACTTCAATTGTTTCAGAAACAGATTGGAATGAAATTAGAATGAAATTGCTGCTTTATATGACTTTTCTGTCTTCAAAAAATGACTCACTCTGCCACAATGACAGGGCTGTTTAATTTTGTAAATACACAATGGTTCTTTGTCTCTTTTGTTGCTTTTGACTTGCAAAAGCGCACAAGATTTTTCTTTTTTTCCTCTTCTTTTCTGGTAAATGCATTAATAATCAGCGGTGACCTACGTTTACATCATAGGAAACACTCGAATGTCATAAAAGTGCAATTTTACTTGTTACAAAATGACTGACTAAATACCACATGTCAGTGTCATGTTTAAAGATGCGCCACATGATATCTTTGTCATTAAACAGCGGCGAATTGTGCTTGAAGACAACCAATGTGACTAACTGTCAAAACAGTGCTCACTCAGAGTAAAAGCTAGGAGCAAATGCTGTAATTTGCTGTAGAAATTAATTATCTTGATTAATCAAACTTGTGAAAAGTCCAAAGCAGAGACAAGAGATGCTGATAAATCTTGAAAAGCGGTCTATAAATTCCCATAGTTGAAAAATGTTAAATATTTTAAAAGATTTTTTTCTCTTTTTATGATTGTTAAATAAGAAACTAACTTAAATCTTGTAAATTACATAACTGTACTAACAACATTATTACTCCCCAAATGAGTTACAGACACAAATTCATGAATCCAAATGACATCACATTACGTCTGAACAGTCCATTATCCAAAGCTTAAAGAGTGAGTCAATTCATCAATCATTCAATCAAATCAATCTTCTCTAATCCATGTCTACATGTAAAGCACAAGACTCTGGCTTTCCCTTCATTGCTTACACAAAGAGAAAGAGTAAAGACAACACAGCTATTGAAAATCACAGTGCATGTGCCCCAAAACCCACAAGTGTGTCTATTTTCAGCCCAACACAAAGATAAAGAAGACAATTGGACCCAGCAATATGTTCAATGCCCTAGCAAAGGAAACAATAGCAAAGTGTCCATGCTGCACTTTTAATGTGCTTATGTACCACTGACCAGAAAGCTTTGGTAAACTTCCCTACAGGGAAGGGGGATGGTCTGCCTTTTTTCACCAACTTTTGTGGAAACAGGATCTTGAGGTTTTAAGAACCAATATTATAGGCTAAAGGGATTTGCTTGTTATCCCAATAAATAAAGTGCCTTTCCAATTAGAATTTAGTGATAATGAATTCAGTCATGAATTTAGTAAAAATGCTACTTACCGAATGCATTGAAAAACAAATTACCTGAACTTAGCCATATTTCTTACTATTATGTTAGTAAATAAATTCAGTTTTATTTTATGCTTTAGAGGGCAATCCGATTTTGAGGAAACAAGATCAAAAGAAACAAGTTTTAGTGGTGAAAACAGGGTTTAATTAATTTTAAATGGCACTTTTGAGAGAGTTTGAGAGAGTGCTAGAATGGAAAGGAGTTGGAGTGGCCAGTGCTTGGCAACCGGGCTAATCCATGCCCTCATTTTAGAGTCTGACATCAGCCTATAGGCATGTAGATGTGCTTCTTAGCCAGATTTGGGAGGGGTTGGGGTACTCCAGTGTTTGTAAATCCAGCCGTGTTTATCAACTAATTTTATCAAACACGTTTGCTTACGTTTGCTGTGTATGTACTAGAAATATGTACTAGAAATGTATGAAGCAATATTCCAAACAAATTTCCTTTTGAATTGTATGCAAAATTAGCAAACTTATTTATGCCTGGAAAGAATAGCATCATTTAAAAATGTCTTGCTTGAAGCATTTTAATCTATGATCTTACTAGAATGCAACTTTTGTCACTAGCTGGTGGGGTCCAACAACACCTGCTATCAGTTATCTCTGTGTGTTCATGTAAGTGATCATGACACACAAAAGCAGCAAAATGGCAAACGTGAAAGCTAACAGTCTCTAACAGGAAACAGCTTCTAGGAGAACTATCATTTTGTGGCCTACATAACGAGCGAGGCTTGATAAGGGCTATACAAACACAGCCTTTCTTTCTCTGCGCAACATGAAACTTCCATGCTCTTGTATGAGTGGCAGGGACATCCTCAACAATTTATGTTCCATTCATGGAAAAGGACAAAACAGGGAGGAGTAAAAAACAAAAAAACTGTCCATAGAGGAGCAGATTTCCAAAAGTAGAAGTTCCAGATTAATTGTTAAATTCTATACATTAAAGATGTGTTTCACATGTTTGGTTGTTAGGACTTTAAAAGTTACAGATTTTATTGGAAATATAAACTGTGTTTCAATAAAACCTCCGCTCAACAAGCTCCCAAAACTTTTATGGTTAAATTATAGAATAGTATATTCTCAGAAAAGGAATTTTCTCAGAGTCACAGAAATTTTAGAGTGTGAACATTCAAACAATAAAATAGCTTAAACACATTTTCCTTTTGTTGACATTAAAGTTTAGATTTTGTATTAGAATCAAAAACATCAAAATACTGTGATTTTGATCTGCAAACTTGGTTTGCTGTGAAGTCTGCTGTGAAGAGACGATTTCTTGGAGCAGCAAACTTTTAGACTGAGTATTAAAGAGTCAAATGTTTTCAACACTGCTAAACTACCTGTTGCTGTCAAGCAGCATTTTGAGCACTGATTTTGTTGCATCAATGTACACCCTTAAGAACGGAGGCTAGCACATTTACTTTCAGTGAGCCAAATTTTTGTTTGTAAGGAAGGTTCCTGGGGCCTTTGTTTTCAGGCCTTGATGTGTGACCAGCAACCCACAGGCCTCCCCTTCACCTCCCGGCCCATTCTGCCAGTTTTCTGCCCACCCATACTGACACAGCAGGGGGAAGGGTTTCAGAGGAGACTGCATCAAAAGCTCAAGGAGAAAAAAAATGCTTTTCAGGGCTCTGATGTGTGGGAATCGAATGAGGGGCCTAGCTCAAATCCGGTCTCCAGGCAACAGCGGGTGATATGCCGGGGGAATATCATTAAAGTTGGAAACTAAGCATTCTCTCTGAATTAGTAAACCTAATCAGCACGGTTTTAAAAAGAGGAATGGGAGGAGGAAAGTAAAAAAGGATGACACACCATCCCAGTTTGTTGGGGTTTGTTGAGTCTGTGTGGTTTTATTTTAAGTGATTACCAGCACAGAAAGTGATTGATTCTTTAAACATTTTTTACAGAAACAAACATACTGTAAGAAGAGAATGAAGGAAATTAAGGAATACATGGCCAGGCCACTCCCAGAAAAGGTTGATGGTGAAATACGGTAACTGCAGCAGCTGCAGCTGGCCTTCCATCACAAGATTAATAAGTTGCTGTTTCCAAGCCGACCAGAAAATAGTGGGAACCATCCAGCGCCTCTGTGAATTGTGGGTAACGGCCACACCACAAGCTGCCTTGGGTTTATTGCTGTTTTGTCCCTTTTCTTAAAGTGAAGAAAACATCTGTGACTAGAATGATGTCACCACAAAGTTTCTAAGAGCAGGAAGGACTCTAAACTAATCGTAAACACTTTGGAGAGAATTTTGATTACTGTGGTATAGAAATTGTGCTTTTTAAAAAAGTAATAGTTTATGCATTTTTGCCTATGTTGTAAAGAAGCATTTACACTGTAAGTGTAATAGATGATTTTAGATAATTAATATTATAATTTTCTGTAATGTAGGTATTTTGAATGTTAAGGGTTTCACTTCAAAATTTATTCTAAAAGCAAAAGTTAGCACAAATTCCAAAGAATTTGCCTGGTTTGAGGTATAACCTTCCATTTCCTGCCTTGTGAGGTCATACACTAAACCCATGATCAATACAGAAGCAGCAGGCCAATCGGTTTGTCCACTCTCCTAGGGGCTACGCAGTGGTAGTGCCCCCTAGTGACACTGTATACACTGCTAAGTGAGCTTAACCCTTACTGTGTGATGTGAGTGTTATTCTATAACAACTGCTGTATATAGCTTTCTTTCATACTAAAGCAGGTTCATGCACACCATGTTGTACACAAGTTAATATAAAACTATACTTTTTAATATTTAAGAACTGAAACCACACAACCAATCAAAATTTTAAAAATATTTACCTCAATAAATATTAATTCTCAAATGGGAGCTGCAGGTGTGAGACTGGCCCATTTCATGTCCCATCTTTTTCACTCTCTTTTTGAATAAAAGTGGTGCAGCACACTAAAAATAAGACAATTAAAAAAAGAGCCAATAGTTAAGAAGTTTTTTTTCCATTTATTATTTTCAGGAACAGGCCCCGTTGAGGCTTACTGTAATATAGCTTTATGTGACAGTGTTTGTAAACTCAGATGGAGGTGTCAGTCTCTGAATTGTATACGCAATTATACAATCGATATACAATTTGACAACTTTAGAAATTTTAGAAAAATTTTAATATTGCATTGTAAGACCAATGCCATCACCCACTCTATTTTATTTTATTGCAGTCAGGTTTATTTATTTATTTATTTATTTGACCAAGTTAAGAATTGGACCCCATTGAGACAGACTGCAGTGAATAAGGCTTTGTGTGCCAGTGTCCGTAAAGTTCAGATGAATCCAAATTAGCTCTTAACATTTAAAATGGGCCTTTGATTCAGGTTTCATAGCACTGTAAGGAATACAGTGGGTGTAATGAAGCAGTGCCCAGAGCAGATAAGAGCCTATATTATAGGTAATCACCACTCTAATGCAGCTTTAACACAACAGGGAAAAGAACTGTGGGATGATTATTGCACAGGCATTGTATTCGCTCAACCTATAAGTAGAAAACACACCTATTACCCATCATATTGAAAATAGGCAATAATTAGATCCAATTACTGGTGTCATAGTGGCAAAAAAACTTTCCCTGCCCCAGTTGTGGTGGTTAACTCCGAAATAACTTATCTGCCATTCAGTGTGTTTCAGGCAACATGTACTTATACTGTTAGACTTTCCTTTATAGCTCATGACTCCACAAAGACAAAAGTCAGATTCACCTATCAAGAAACTACCTGACAATACTACAGGTAAAGGAAAACTTTGACTCTGTTGCTGGTGCTCCCATCAGGTCCTTTGACATCAGCCCATTGGACAGGGTACATGGCCTCTACGGTATCTGCTGATTGCACACTGCCCTGGAAAGACAAACCTGCTCCCAAAAGAAAATTAGCGCATTTAGCTGTCAGCACAAGTCTCGCTTTTCAATCCCGAGCAGCACAGAGAGAGCCCTGCTTTTTTTGCTCTCCTCTGTCCCCTTTCCTTTCTTTTACAGGAAACTCAATCTCTACATAGCTCAGAGATCAAGAAAAAGGTGTAAACTGCGCATAAAATGCAATAGCCCGTCCCTCTATCTGATCCTTTAGATCCCCCGCAAGTTTCCAGCAGATATTTTTAACCTTGTGGTCTGTGAAATCATAACAGCTAGTAACAGACTACATATATAAACTGTATATCATAAGACTGTAAAACTACATTAAAATAAAAATATCATGTCTAACACTATTTTAACACAAAACGTTGTGACTTTACTTTGACTTTAAATAACCAAGTTTTAGGCATGTTTTGGAATATTTTAAAAATCCATTTGATTTTCTTTTATTCCAAGAAAACAGATATTTAGCAGAATGTTTATGATGCTCTAGTCTATACAACAGAAATAAATGGAGATTCTAACTCACGTTTAAAAATTACATATAGTACTATAAAAGGTTGTTCAAAACAAAACCAGTTATTTGCTGCAATCTGCCCCCTCTGCCCTAGTATTCAGATATTGTTGCTGTTTACATGCATTTTAATGTGGTTATATAATAGGTTTTACCAAATACATAAGAACCAATAAAGCTGGTGTCATAAAATTCAAATCTGGCACAACACACCTTATGTCGATATAATTAAATATATGTAGCACTATGTAGCACCAATTACCTCTATTGTAAGTAAGAGAGCAGTGGGAACATGCTGCTAAACATCGTGAATAAACATGTGTAATGTGACTAAACATGCTGAATACTCTTACCAAAAGTACCATAATAGTTTGATGGTACAGCACTATCAGATATCAGTATCATGGTACTCTGACATGTGGTACCATATTCATTTACAATAATTCTCACCTGGTGTTTCAAACTTTTTTACAGTGATTAAATAAAATCAATTTACCAACATAATTTTTAAACACTTCATATATGGCATTGTGCTGAATAATTTGGTATTTGCATGTTACTCCCAAAGTATGTCAAAGAATAATATGAAATTACCATAGTAAATGGCCAAAATGTTAACACAGTTAAACTTTTTGGTATTGTTTGTTAGTTTCGCATCTCACTTACAATGTAGGCACTGTTTTGTATTATATAATTGTTCTAGTTTTGTCACATTACTCACTTGCAGTTTATATGGGGCATGAGCAGTCATGTTGTACAACAGCACTGTAGGTAACGCCGGCTCTATTTACACCTAGCTGTGAGTACACTATATTCTCTGTCAGTTTGTGAACAATGTGAAGTGCGGTTCTCTGGACAAACTACGTGTAAACTTCTGCAGCTGGTGAAAACCAGCTGTGGTGGGTCTACAGGGACGAATCCACCTGTTCTGTCAGAATAAGAGATTAGGAGCAAGGTTGGCATGGCTGGTGTGTGTGTGTGTGTGTGTGTGTGTTTAGGTGTAGGTGTGTCCATGTCCCCACGGCCTGACCCAGATCACATTTGAGTCTTGCCCATTCGCACGGCACTTCTCATCTATCCGTCGCCAAGGAAGCAGACTGGATGCGGGAACAACAAGTCATTTGTACCTGTAGAGGAGGACACTCCTGGGAAACAAACAGATGAGCCTCCCCCTGAATAAAAGCCTTTCTCTCAGGGTAAACAGAACTGCATGAGAATATACAAACTATCAGGAGCATCGCACTTAACCCTTTCACTGGCAAAGAACTGGGGCAGCCGAGCACATCAGAACTAATGCAGCTGTAAGAGATAAAGGAGAAACTCTAGCATGACTTTTGCTCAGTCTGTGTTGCACAGATGCAACAAAGGAGCAGTTATTATTAGGCTTTGGTGTCAATAAAAAAACAACTGCATGCTTAAACGTAACCAAATAATGTCCTGTTTTCCAATAAAATATTATATATTTGATTAAAAAGAGTATAATATATGATAAATTACAAACATTACAAATTAATCAAATGTATTCTTTGTTTTTGTGTGTTTGTTTTAAGGAATGGTATGATATAAATTCTATTAACATTCCTTTAGGATTTGTTGATGACCATTTTTTGGTTTAACCCTATTTGAGCTTTAATTGAGGACTCATTAAATCACTAGGCACAGAAGACAGTTTTTTTTTTGAGTAAAAAGTAAAGAAAGTTTGCTGCAAACATTGAGAAACTTTCCTTTGGTGAGCAATTTAATGTAAAACTTTACTATTGCTGTTTAACTACAATTGGACTAATTTTAGCACTCATTTTGCAAGTCTTTAGATGGAATTCAATTTTAAAACTACATTTCCTGTGGCAAAGAAATCATTCCAAATCCATGACTTATACAACAATGTCTGTGATAACCCAATATGTACATGATGACACTTATGTCCTTTTCTAACCCACAGAAATTACTCCTCAGCTGAACAATGGTGTCCCTCATATCAAACCATAGCAGGACTACCACACATCTGTTCCCAAATACTCAAGACAATAAACAATTCAGCGTTGGTTTTTACATTAATTCAGCCAACCACTGTCAGACACAAATGGAAATTAAGAGTATCGTCCCACTGTTTCAACTTTCCCAGAGTTTGTGTTAGATCCCCATTATCTTGAGCTAAAGTTAATTAAAGTGGCAAAGTCGAAATCAATGGAGGATTTCTCCAACAAACTGATGGTCAAACATGAGTGATAGGCATGACAGGAAGATTACAGAGGGACAGAAAACCTCCAACTGCCACGAGTCACCAGTTCTAGACTATACTGAGAATTTTACCCTCAGCTCATTTAAGGAGAAAACGAGGCAGCAGCTAGTCAAAAGTCTGTCTTTCCCTCATAATGTGAGCACATCTTGTAATTCCATAGATCATTACCAACTTTCCAAAACTTAATTTTGCAATTACACATGCAATTAATTAATATCTGTGCTGTCATTACACCCCCCAATGTATTCGCAGTTAAAATTAATGTCACTTGAAATAAAGTGTTCAAAATGAATTGGGAGGGATGGGTAAGATTGCTATTAATGGATTGTGCGGTTAATCTGCTGGGAAGCTAAGGGGATACGCACTCTATCACGTTTAAGTGTCTAGCGGGATCTGAAGGCAGTCGGCGCTGAAAGCTCCCAGAGGACAGATTAATAAAATCTGTGCACATTGAGAACGCAGAGCGTGTCTGAGGAGCTGCTGTATGACACCCGCGGCCACCGTAGGGTCCCACATCTGTTCTCAAAGTCTCAGACTAGCTCTTATCAATAGACAGAATAAATATGATCAAACAGCAGTAAAATGAGAGCGTGACCTCTAATTTTAGAAGGAGACAGGCTGTTAATGAGATGATGGGATGTTCATAACTTTACAAAGTGTAACTTCCTGTGTATCGAAGGCATGGCTGTAAATACAGACGGACAAAAAAAACTTCTTGTTTTCGCACATGTACACACGTACAGGACAATGTCCTTTTCACAACATCAAAACAGCATTATCAAAATATTTCAATCTTTCAACATGTTTACACATACATTTGGCATGCACTTTTATTCAAAAGCACTTACAGTGGATTTGAGGTGTACATTTCTTTGTGAGATTTGAATCCAGGACCTCTGCATTGCTAACACAATGCTTTACCAATTGAGCTATAGGAAAATTGAACATCTTTACAGCAGCAGACAAATCTGCATAAAAGTCTTTAAAGAGCAAATTCACTCAAAAATTAAAATTATTTCATCATTTACTCACCCCCATGTCATTCCAAACCTGTATGAAATTTCTCTTTTGTGGAACATAAAAGAAGACATTTTGAGAAACCTCTCAGTGGTTTTGTTTCCAGTCGGTAGGCGCTGCTTGTTTGGTTATTGCTCAAAAATCAAATATGAATTTTAATTTACATTTTCAAGTACGGCATATTTATGCAGAACCTTACAGGACATTTGTTCTGTCCATGTTTGGACACAAACCATGCAGATCACAAAGAGGCATGACATTATTAAATAGAAAGCAGTGTCAGAAAAACAACCCATTTGATTTTTCGGGAAAGAAGACTAAACCAAAGCATTACTGTAATTTGTCCTTGAAGTTTGCCAACTTACAAATATAGCTTTATTGCTGTTTTGTTTAAAAAGTTGTTTTATAAGATTCTAGCAATGCAAAATATGTCCACAGCTACAAATGTCAAGCTCAGAGGTGGATTTATCATGCTCAGGTTTGAACGGGGTGCCAATGCACATAACACTGATGCTATTTGATTACCATTGACAGAGCGCATGAGTTTGTATGTTAGTGACATTAAGAATGTTAAGAGGAGGAGGCGAATGAACCGCACACTTTGTTTCGAAGTTCATGGACAGTTAAAGCCACTTTTGACAACAAACCTGAGCCTACCTGCCATTAACCCCTCTTCAGTTACTAGATGATGTGTTTGAAAGAATGAATAAATGATAAGGGTTAAGCACTTTAAGTTCTATTTTAAAGCCTTTTGTGGTTGTCAAAAGACCAGAGCGCCGGGCTAAGTTATGCCGAAGAAGTGCATTATACCTGTACTTTCACTTACTCCTTTACTCTTTACACACGCAAACACTTTTTTAAGAAGCACACTGTATGTCCATTATTAGAATAAACTGATTTATAAAATAAAACCAATTATTAAATAAAAGTGAAACTAAATTAAGGGCAAAAATATGGGTAAAATTAAGGGCAGATCACAAGATTACAACATACATAAGGCTATTAACTTGTCAATATATCTTAAAATAGTTTCTATCCAGCTAACAATTTTAGGTTCTAAGAATGTTTCACTAAAATTTCCAGGTAACAAAAAGTTTAAAATGTTATTTTGATTTTTTTTTTACTTTTAGTTTTATAGACATTGCATTTACATTAATACTTTGTTATAAAATGTTATTCAAACTTTTTCTTCAAATTCTGTTTTTTAAACATTCCACTAACAACTTAAGAATAACATTTTATAAATAAATAAATATATGTATATATGATGTGATATATATATATATATATATGATATGATGTAACATTTTAAAATCATTCTACTAACATTACTGCAGAACATTTTTTGCGAACACTTTAATAGAAATAGAAGACAACAAAATTGAAGATAGAAAAGCGTAAGCAAGAATTTTTCCTGTTAGCTGGGTATTAACTTTTAAAAATATCTGCATTAAAAATCTATTTCTGAAAACATGATACAGATTAAAATGCTTAAATGACAATCAATCATCCTTGTAATACGTTAAGGTAATTAGTGACTGGAAAACCTAATTACTCTGCTGAAACCCAAGTCCTGCCTCTCCTATTTCCTGCAGCATGCTTGACAGGATTGATAAAATAACAACTATTAATGCCTTTTTTTCCACAATCTACAGCTGATAAATTTACAGCTATTAGAAATATACATTTAAACATTACATCTACATTAGGATCCAAAGTATGAACAGTAATGAACAGGAAATGAACAGGAAATTTTGGTAAATCTGAAAAAGAGTAAATACAAAATTGTGACATACCATCTTAAATAACCGGTTCCCTTTCAAGGGGAACTCGATACTTGATGTTCAAGGGAACATCAGGTTTGAGGACAGCGCTTCAGGGGCACCTTAGTCTGAAGACGTGTAAAATCAGCCTATATTGATGTATAATCTACCCCATATATATTATAAATATTAATATAGGAATTAGAACTGGACATAGTTCAGGAGCTCCACTGAGCCACAGACCTTACCCTCAGCTATTCTATGGCTGATTTGGCACCTTTGGTTCAACCTATCCAGAAGTCAGGGCAGGTATATTGGAGACTCTGATTACTCCATAAGGTCAGTTTGGGGACGTTGTTTGTTCTGTCATTGACAGATGTAAGGCTAAGAAGCAATTGGAGATGTTCAAGGCACTCCTCTATCTGTCCAAATTTCTCTTGCCAGTTCGCTGATTTAGGAGACTAGACAGATAGACAGGATGGTGTACTTCACTTGGACTTTCTGGCAGCGTGGACACTTCTGCCCAGTTTGTCCCTATGGCTGTTAAGTACAGTAGAGAGAGGGTACAGAATTTAGTTTGCCTCCTATCATCCTTGTTTTAATGGCATTTTGTAGATCGTAGTAGTAGGAGAGTAGCATTTAGTGTTGGCCTGGGAACTAGAAGGAGAAAGGGGCTCTAGAACATGCTCCTCCTACCATGAGAGATCTAGGCTTCCAATTCTGGATTTGTGTCACTTGAATTGGTCTCTGAGGAGATACAGATTTAAGATGTTGATGCTAAGATTGTCAAATTCAGCCCGATGACTGGTTTGTCACGATAGATTTGAAGGACGCATATTTATACATTAAGATTTTGCCAGAACACAGGAAGTTTCTCAGGTTTGCTTTCAGGAGCGAAGCTTACCAATATCAGGTGCTTCCTTTTGGCCTAGCCCTATCACCCATCCACGTACTAATCTACACAGACAACTGGCTAGTTGTAGCCAGCTCCCAAGAGCTAGCTACACTCCATCAAAATGTCGTGTTAGCTCATGAGGTGTGTCCTCCAGGCTCAGCGACTGTAACGACTCATAACAGCAGCGGCCAATGTGATTCCACTGGGCCTGCTGCACACGAGACCATCAGTTCTGGCTAAAGAAAAATGGGTTTCATTCCAAAATTGACCCACTAAGGTTGATGCGCAGAGGGCTTCAAACCCTTTCTATGTGGCTCAGACCCTGGTTTTTCACCTAGGATCCCACTCCAGGAGCATTATGCCATCGCAGCATTCTTACAATGGATGCTTCCCTCACAGGCTGGTGTGCAGTTCTTAATGGCTGCCCAGTCCATGGTCAGTGACATTGTTAGTATCCTGTTTGAGGCAAAAGCTGAGGCCTGGGGTTTGGAGGCTCCATCCTCGAGTGGAGATGAGGATTTAACACACTGTCCCCTCTGGTTCAGCCTCACTCACCCAGCTCCCCTGAGCTGGATGCCATGGTGCAGATGTGGCCGAGCTTTAGTTTTAGCCAGGGTTTGCCTGGACTTCTACTAGCGCCATTTTGGTCAACCCAAATCTGGTACTCAGACATAATATCTCAGCTAGACAGAGTTTTTTGGGAGTTCCCAGTCCAACTCAGTCCAAAGGGGATCCTTTGTCTTTGGGGTCGATCTTTTACCCCTGGCCAGAAATTTATAAACTATGGATTTGGCCCCTGAGGAAAGCCAAGGTTGTAGAGACCATTCTGAGTTCCCGAATTCCATCTATTAGGAGATTGTATGCCTTGAAGTGGCAGCTCTTTGATTCATGCTGTCGGCAACACCATGTTGACCCGTTTCACTGCCCTGTTGGTTTAGTGCTGGAGTTTCTGAAGCCCTTATGGTCAGACTCTTAAGGTGGTTCTACTTTTAGTAGTTGGTTCTACTTTTTTACATTGTTTTAAAGGGTAGGGGATCTACAGGCTTTATCAGTGGACCCTGCCTGTTTGGACTTTGCTCCTGGTTTTGTTAAGTCCTTTTTGCACCCTAGACCAGATTATATACCCTGGTCACCCAGTGGTACTTCAAGCTTTCTGTCCTCTGCTATTTGAGTCACCGGAGCAAGAAAAGGCTTCACTAACTGTGTCCAGTTAGAGTCCACCACTCAGGCCAGGGCATAATGGTGCGTTCACACCAGATGCGAATTAAGCGTTAAGCGTGAGTGATTTACATGTTAAGTCAATGCAAAGATGCGAATAGACATTCTGAGGCGGCATGAATTACACAGCGCGAATTGAGCGTTTCAGGTGTTTGACGCGCAAGTTGAAAAATCTGAACTTTGGCGGATATTTGTGCGGTGTTAACCAAACAGGAGTTTGCTCTAGTAGTGACGTGATTAGCGAGCGGAGGCAGAAAACTGGGAGGACAAAATGGAGGACAAAATCATTGTCGCTGTATGCGGACACCCAGAGCTGTACGATCATCATCATACTTTTATAGAGACAAGAATAAAAAGGATCTTGCTTGGAAGAAAGTTAGTGAGGAGGTCAGACAATCTGGTAAGTTGTAAAAAACGCTCTTTATTCAATTTGAGCTATATATATACATATTGAGACTACAAGCTAGCTAAAGTCGGCAAATTGAGCTTATTCACCATATTTTACAATTCAGATGAAGTGTACAGAAAGAAGTGGAAGAGTCTAAGGGACACATATTTAAAGGAGAGGAGAAAGGAGAGGGAGAAGAGGAGTGGGTCAGCAGCAGGGTCAGGGAAAAAGTGGAAGTACTCTGCGGTCCTGTCTTTCCTCGACCCCTTCAGCTCCCCACAGGAGACAAGCGGGAATATGGAGAGGGGGGATGAGGAGAATCAGGCCGCAGGGTATGACCACCCTGAGGACCAGGGCGAGACAGAAGCAGCAGGGCACTCAGAAACAGGAGGTGTGTTGACAAGTGAAGCAACACAACAGGGCATATATGTTGTTGTTTTTTTTTATGATGAAATGTCTAAATTAATTTCTCTCTGACTGGTGTAATGTGAAATGTGTGCAATGTTATTTAATTCAATATTTAAAATTGTCATGACAGAGCCGACTGTTTTTTTTTGACGGCAGTGAGCCTGGGTCCCCTCTGCCAGAACCTGTTGCTGCTTCTGCTTCTCCTGCCGGCCCTTCAACATCTGCTGCTGTACCCACAGGTGTGTACAGGCAATAATGACCATGTTTATGTGGCGAGGGTACGGGGAAGTTTTTATACCCACAAGCCTAATGTCCTTGTAGAAAATCTGACTATGCCACCTGGGATTTTCACCCAGGAAATAGAAATAAACCCCAAAGTTTATTAGGTCACACAGGTTTGCTTCTCTTTATAAAAAGGGTAGGCAAGAAACATGGGTATCATATAAAAATACATGATACCCATACATCATATAAAAATGTTTTTTGACAATTCAGCAACAGAAAAAGTACTTAAAATAAGCACAATAAAATGCACAAATTAACAGGGCTGAAGTTACCCACAGGAGTGATCATCAGCACCAATTACCCCAAAAGCACACTTCTACACACCCCATCGTGCACTCAGATCACACACCCAAGCACTTCAAAAGGTGTCCACAGCAAATATTGAAGCAGCAACCACCAGTTGTCACGTAATCTATACACCAACTCCTGTAATCAATTAGACAATCATCCAATTCAACTATGTTGAAAGCAAGACTCGTCAGGAGTGACCGCGTAATCTATACGCCAGCTCCAAACCAGCGAGACGATCCTCCACCCGAGACAACAAATACAGAAATAAACAAAATAAAACTAGAAATAAAAAAAAAACCAGACAACAGCAGCAGTCCCCTTTAATTAGTTGCGTGGTAACGGCAATCTTGCAGCACGGCAGCAGATAAGCGATAAAAATACAATAATCACCCGGAATGAAAAAGGGAGAATCCTACAGCAAATACGAATAACAAAACACAATGCTTTACTAATAATTGCATATCGCCCACTAGAAGTCCCCATTAATAGTCACATGAAAGACACTTATCAACGAGAATAAATGTGCTCTATAATTAGTAATTATTAGATGGTCATAATCCGTTCACAGGCCAGGATTTACAGCATTCATATAACCAACTGCTAAATGAGGTACAGGGAACTGCACGTTACTCAACCCAACCACCAAATTACCAAGCCCCAAGTGAAGATTATCTAGCTATTTGCTTCAAAACAGCTTCAACTCACCTGAAAGGGCAGTCATCAGATCCAGTAAAGCAACTAAAGGAAACGCACACAAATGAAAAGACAAACTGCAACAAATGAATCGTTAATGCCACACAAACGATAATTAAATGGTTAGCGAACTGCTACGTGCTAACAGCGCATACCTGAATCCACCGTCAATAAACAGAAAAAGGGGAGGGTCCGAACGTGACGCATCACAGGCTGCAACCATACAGCTCTTAAATAGTCAGCACTAGTGGTAATTGGTGATCACAGGCGTCAATCATCACCCCCAACTCATTCATACGGTCACATTTACATGCATATTATATTTACAGTAAGCACTCATAGCCTCACACAACACTGACAGTTTGTGAATGAGTGTAATTCTTTTCTGCCTTCTCATTGTACAAAATGTGTTATCATTTGATACAACGCAACCAAGAAGAAGAGCTCAGAGAAGGCCTAGGGAGCAGCCATCGGAGGTGGACCGGCAGATCCTGGAAGCACTCCGTCCTGTAGCTCCAGCACCGCCTCCACGCTCAGAGGATAAGCTCTGCTGCCTCAGACAAAAGAATTTGTAAAATTTCAAATACACAAATTAATTTATGAAAGCAGCACAGTTCTGCTTAATTTGAAACCAGCAGAGCATACAGAGTAGTTTTAAAAAGAGGCAGCAATCTCTGCAGGGAATGAACCAGACTTTCTCTCTTTTCACCTCTCCTTCACTTTGGCCCTCACTCTTCCCTCTTCCAAGCAAGATCCTTTTTATTCCTGCATGTAAATAGTTGTAAATGTTCTTTGTATATAGTTTTTATATTTTTTTATTTGACTTATTTTGTATAAATAAATGTTCTATGCAATGACCATGTTACGCATGAGTTTCTGGAGCAAGAGCAGAACAACGCTGAAGTCAATCAAACGTTTTTTATAGAGATAATCCATAAACGATAAAAGGAATGAACAGGTAGCACACAGCAGGAACATAGAACACCCAATGTTATGATAAAACCAGACAAAGAAGACTAAACAGGAACCAACTTATAAGGCAAACTAATCAAACATAGACAGGTGATGGAATTTAAACTTAAGAACAGGAACACCAAATAAGGACATAGACTTGGGAGAAACCAAACAGACAGTTCACAGGGGTGTGACAGACCAAAGGTTTTGGTGTGTTACTTTGTGCACAACATAGTAAATCATAACATATTTTTATATTATTTGTTACATAAAAATATTATTTGTACAGGCAATACATCATTCACTGTGAGGACAGGATCCCGAAGGCGTTCTCCACCACCAGCCGGGCTCTGGAGAGACGGTAATTAAAGACCCGTCTCTCTCTGGGAAGGGTGCGCCCAGGGAATGGCCTCATGTGCCACAAAGACATGGGGCTGGGGTCCTTTGTGGTCAGCTCCTGGGAGAGGATGGTCAGGTGGCAGATAGAGGGTGCCACCATGGAGTGCCTGGCCAAAGGCTGAGTTGGCCAGAGTCCCACCATCGCTCGTCCGCCCATATTCCCCAACATCAATCACCCGGAAGCAATACCTTGCATCCACAACAGCAAGGAGAACTAAAGAAAAAGTTCCCTTGTAGTTGTGGAATTGGGATCCGGTGTTGGGGGGTGCCTTTATCAGGACATGCTTGCCGTCCAGTGCTCCACAGCAGAGCAGGAAGTTCCACCTCTCCTTGAAACCCTCTGCAATGGACCTCCATTCATCTGTGGAGGGCACAGCCATGAACTCCTCCACTAAGCAGTCCCAGATTGCAGTCACCACATCTTGGACAACCTTGCAGACTGTGGAGACACCAACACGGAAGCTGCTGGTCTCCAGTCTGGCAAGATATCTGAAAGAGAGAGAGAAAATAAAAAATAAAATAAACATTGTTAGGAATGCAGATTGCAATTCTATATTAGCAAATATAAATTGACAATACTGGTGTTTGTGACATCTTCATTTCTCTTTAGTTTTTCACAGTTAAACAACAACAAGCTTGATAAAATGCCCTTAATACTTTACCTTTATTTAGCATTTGCTCTGATTTGCTTGCTACATTGCAAAAACAGACTATTATTCAATATTATAACATAGCAGTTACCTGCACAATTCAAAACCCACTTTGACTGTTGTAGACAAAAGTCTACATTTAATTAAAGTGCTGTATTGATAACTGTGTGTTCAAAAGAGTGAGAAGACTACGTATATGTCTGTGGAGGTTCTCTGTCATTATTTACTTGTAATCACACAGAATATTAAATGATTTACTGACCGGAGACAGATGGACAGGCGCTCTGCAGATGGAATAGAGCACCTGTAGTTGTTGTCCTGGAGGGAAATCCTCCCACCGACACGGGACAACAGGTCATCAAACTGGGACCAGTTCAGTCGGAAGTACCACTGAAAGCGGCCGTCATCCAGGCGCAGCTCCTGGAGGAGTTGGTGAAACTCACCAAGCTGGGTGCACCTCTGAAGGATCTGATGGACCCAGACATGGCACAGAACAAGTCTACGCCATTTTTCAGCCTTCCATAACACATAAAGCGCAGCTACCCTCTCAACAAAATCCATGTCAGCCATTTCGCAACGAGACTGGAGCCGCCTGGCAGAAGCCCCTCCCATGACGCGAATTTGTGTCTGTTGTGAAGTGAATTTTACGCGCGAATGAAGCGAGTAAACTCAAAATGTTCAGGCGTCCAACTACGCGCAAATAGCGTGATTTATTTGCGCAAGTCGTGTCTGGTGTGAACGCCCCATAAGACCTCTCAGCTCTAGTTTGTTTTGGTGGCAATAAATGTGGTCACTTTTGGGTTGGTAATCTTTATTTTGGCAGGCTGGTCCTCTCCTCACACATTCATTAGATTTAACAGTTTAGACTTGAATTCAATTCCAGGTGCTCAGATCCCCCAGTCTAAGTCTGCTGCTGATGTTTTTGTGCCAGTGTTTCACAGCATCTAGGGGCAGGCCTTCCCTCACTGTGGCGTAGTGGGCATTAGCTTTTCTGATACTATCAAGGCTGGCGCTATGGCACAGTGTCGAGTCCCCATGAAAGGGAATGTCTCAGATTACATATGTAACCTGGTTGCCTGAGATAGGGAATGAGATGCTGTGTCACTTTGCCACACCTCATTCTTTCAGTCTTTGTGGCATGCGATGCTACATCACATAACCTTGACATAAATAGGACAGATTTTACACTTTACACTGACTCGGGCGCACCTAAAGCGTGTTTCCCGTAGCATCAAGCCTGATGCAGGGTCTCAGCATTTCATCATTTCTCATCTCATACATTTTTTTCATAATAAAAAATATTTAAAGCTGCAATCATACCTTTTGCCTCTCTATTGCCATCTCTGTTTGAAATTAAAAATAAAACTGCTTTACTACTAAAGTCTGATGAGGTCAAATGAAGCCGTCTCATGAAGCCAGGAAATCGTCTCAGGTTACATATGTAACCCTTGTTCCCTGAAGGGAACGAGACGCTGCATCGGAAAACGCTATGGGAACGCCATCAGCTTATATGCGCTCTGAAACACCTGTCGTACAATTAATTACGGGGCATTACGTCACAGGCGGGATGACGTCACGACCAGGAAGCTATAAAAGCACGTGTTTTAGTGCACGCCCCCAGCTCCAAGTGAATGAAGCGAACGCGGGCAAGGGGTACCGGAAGTATGGGAGGAGTTGAGGAGATACGTAACCTGAGACGCTCCCTTTCAGGAACTCGAGCTGCATCGGAAAACGCTATGGGAACGAGATGCCCACTAGCCATACTGGAGGTTCCCTGCCCTCTGTGTATATTTGGACAGAATTTAAGGCAAGAGAACAGAAGAGCCGGAAGTGGCTCGGACATCAAGGCCATAGTGCCTGACAAAGGTTAGTGGAGTGGACCATTCCGCAGCGTCGCAGATGTCCTGAATAGGGACACCTGCATAAAAAGACCTTAGAGGCCGCCATACCCCGGGTAGAGTGAGCCCTGGTCCCCCTAGGTGGGGGGAGGCCAGAGGACTCATAAGCAATGCAAATAGCATAAGTAATCCAGCGACTGAGCATCTGCTTGGTCGTGGGGAGACCACGCTTAGGGTGACCAAAACAGACAAAGAGTTGGTCAGATCTTCGCCACAGGGCAGCTCTGTGGACATGTGTCTCAGTGCTCGCACTGGACACATACAGTTTAGCTTCTCCTGGCCGTGCTCCCGAAAGGGAGGAGGGCAAAAGGCCTGCAGTACGACTGGCCCTAGTACAACTAAAGGATTCTTAGAGATATAATCCTGCCTAGGGTAAAGAAAGGCTTTGACCAAACTAGGGGCAAAGTCCAAATAGGAGGGGACCACAGAAAGGGCCTAAAGGTCATCCACTCTGTGAAGTGATGGCCAACAGAAACGCAGTTTTAATAGACAACATGTGGTCAGAGATTTCCTTAATGGGCTCAAAAGGAGGAGCACAAAGAGCTTCGAATACTACAGCCAAATCCCAAGGAGGGACTCGTGATCGTACCTGGGGCCTCAGCCTCAGTGCACCTCTGAGGAAACGAGACACCCACGGGTGTCTCCCCAGGGGGTGGCCGTCCACTAAGGCGTGGAAAGCAGAAATAGCTGCCACGTAGACCTTAATAGTGGCGTAAGCCAACCCCGCAGAGAGGCGGACCTGTAAGAAATCCAGGACTGCATTAACAGTGCAGTTAACTGGATCCAGGCTCTCTGCAACAAGAAATGAAAAGATTCCATTTTAAGGCATAAAGTTTCCTCGTAGAGGGAGCTCTGGATTGTAGCATGGTCTCAACAACCTCAGTTGAGAGACCCGAAGTCAGGAGCTGCGCCCCCTCAGGGGCCATACCCACAGCTTCCAAAGTTTGGGGCGGGGGTGTAAGATGGCCCCTGCCGCCTGAGACAGAAGGTCTCTCCTGATGGGAATCTCCCACGGAGAACCGTCTAGCAGATCTACCAGGTCTGAGAACCATACCCGGGTTGGCCACCGCGGGGCCACCAGGAGTACGGAAGCCTCGTCCTGGCGTATCTTTTCCAGAACTCCCAGGAGCAGAACAATCGGGGGAAAAGCGTACAGAGGTAGCCTCGGCCACCTGTGCGCCATGGCATCCAGTCCCAGAGGAGCTGGAGGAACTAGAGAGAACCAGAGGAGACATTGCGCAGTCTCGAGAGAGGCGAAGAGGTCCACTTGAGCTGGCCAAAAAACTCTCCAGATCTGCTTTACCACATTGGGGTGAAGCATCCACTCCCCGGGCCTGCTCCCACATTATACTGCTCTCAGAGAGAGGAGTTTCCCCTGGGACCAAACATCTGGTGTGCCAATTTGTAAAGGGGACGCGAACGCAGACCTCCTTGATGGTTCAGATAAGCGACCACTGTGGTGCTGTCAGTGCGAACAAGCACGTGGTGGCCTCTCAGGTCTGAGAGCATGGAAAACTGCCATCATCTCGAGACAATTGATATGCCAAAGTAGTTGGCGACCTCTCCAAAGGACCTGGACCGGATGGCCACTCGTGACCGCCCCCCAACCGCTAAGGAACGCATCAGTCGCAAGTGTGATGCGGTGACAGCGAGTCCCCAAAACCGGGCCCTGAGTAAGGAACCAAGGTTTCTTCCACATATCCAAGGCTCTTAGGCAGCACCTCGAGACCTTGATCTGGCGGAAGAGGTTTCCCCTCGGGGAAAACCCCTTGGATTTGAGCCACCACTGTAGGGGTCTCATGTGCAGCAGACCGAATGGAATCACATTGGAAGCGGCTGCCATAAGACCCAGCAGTCACTGGAACATTTTTACAGTGAGTGACTGGCCTTCTTTGACTCTCCTGACTGAGTTTAGGATCAAATCTACTTGAGCAGGGGACAGTTGTGCCTGCATCATTATCGAATCCCATATTACACCAAGATAAATGGTCCTCTGTGCTGGAGAAAGCACACTTTTCCCTGTGTTTAATCTGAACCCCAAAAGTTTTAAATGATGCAGAACGACATCTCGATGTCGTTCTGAAAGCAAACCTCAGGGACGCGACGCTCTGCCTCTGGGCCTCCCAGTGTGAGGAGCTAGTACATGGCTGGGGCTGTTCCCGCCTAACAGCCCCGGAGGACAGAGAGCGGCGAGGGAGGAACCGCTGAAACGCCTCCGTTTGTTTACGG
>JAZGTK010000859.1:3507-50192 GCA_036877625.1 Ambastaia sidthimunki
CATGCATGACCCCCCCCCCAAATCCCCTTCCCACAATTCCCTGAAAACGAGACATTCAACTAAATAGGCAACGTTATAATACTCACAGTAAACATGAGCTGACAGCCACCCAGAATATAGTCCAGGAAGGAGTAGTCTCTTGTGATCTAACAAAAATATAACAAAATACTGTATATAAAACATTTATACAAATATTTAACACAGCAACATAATCACATAATCATCTTTTAATATTTTATAAGCAAAGGGTGGCTGCTGCTAGCAATCTGAGGTTGTAAGAACATTTCTCTCATTAAGTAAAAAAAAACATTAAAAATGTGATGTTACCTGTTAGCTGGGTAACTCTTTGTAGCTTGTGTATTTATAATTGTGCATATAATGTGAGTTTGTACAGAGAGTTATTGAGGATAACTCGTGTTCTGCTTAATGACTAAATCCATTGGTCGGGGCAATTAAAACTACTGTGACTGTACCGGACTGACAGGTGTTTTGTGTTGATATGAATATATTATATTTTAAAAGGGTTTCAGCACTATTAAACTAATCTTTTCTTACAGCAATGATACAAGTAAAGACCTTTTTCGTAATTAAAGAAACACATCATCAAATAAGCTGACACACGAGCAGTACAAATGGTGTTTCTTACGCTTTTTGTTGCTGCTTTGTGATGCTTTATTATTTTTTTTACCTTGCATGACTTCAAAATGATGTTCCCCGAGTTTTTGTAGCTCTTTTTCTTCTGTTTTTTGGGATTAATGCATTCAAAGTCAACCTGCGAACAAACAGCACTGAGACCACACGCCCAACAGCCAGACAATTAAAAAAACCTGCTAATATAACAAAGACTCTGAATTATTTAGCTACAGCTAAATCTGTGACACGTTAATGGTTTTCATTTGAGCGAATTCATCTAAAAAATCACGACAGCACTTTGGATTTGAAGGTACTGTACCGACACATCACATCTTTCTGTAAAGACAGTATCAGGCAGATCTGTGAGCTCTGGAGTGAGTGTCTGAGCGAGATATGAACATGGCATGATGCCAGAGGGCTGACAATCACTGCAGGAGCTCAATTCATGTCACAAAATACATCATATCTTCCAGCGAACGCTCTGCGACAGAGTGTCGATACGTGACTGAGGTGAAATTGTGTTTATTATTACAAAACACAGCTCCTGCTCCAAAAGATTTTAATGCGTTTCCTGTCTAAGTGTGACTGGCGACACAATGCCTGTTCTGACAAACAAGGCACCGGTACAACAAATGATTTGCATCTGAAAAGCGCCAGTTACTCTCTCCCACCTCCTCTCTCTCTCTCCCTCTGTCTTTCGCTCTCTCACTCACTAATTCCCATTGCCAGATAATGAGGCATGGCTTGTACGCACATACTGTAGTATTCTGGCAAAAAGTGGCATCCATAATTATGAGCCAAGCTTTACTTCTCGCGTTGAGACAATTAAACACTTTTACACTGGAAATGTTCCTGTGTTGATATCGCTTAGCTGGTAAAGCATTGCTGTGAACAATGCAAATGTTTTTTTTGTTGGGATAAAAGCATCATTTAAAATAATAAATGTAATTTTAGGCAAGCCCACCTCCACTGAGTTCTGTGCTTCGCTCATCTTGTTGACGGTGGTCTGAAACTCGCCGATAAAGTCATGACTTCCGTCGTTGTTATAGTCAAAACACAGCACCTGTGACATCATACGTTAACATTTTAATGCTAACAAAAAGCAAGAATGCTACACTTATCTTTCTGTAAAGACAGTATCTTCTGCAATGAATTGACAAAGTCTCTCTTTTTAAAGTATATATGTATATACAGTATATATATACTTTAATGCTATCAAAATGAGAAGAGACTTTCAACCAGTACAACAAAAATGTTTCTGAAGGAAATGGCTACCCTGCGTTTATTGTTACAACCTGTTAGCTAAGGCACATTAGCTAATGCATTAACGTACTGTAAAGTGTTACCAAAAATCTTTACAGATATGTTATGAATCTTGTTGTAAATCGCACCTTGACGTTCCTGTCCACATCTCCATTACAGAGTGAGATCAGAGGCACTGTGAATGGCTTCCATACAGGATCCAGCGTGTTCTTAATGACCTGAGAAAAATGAATTACAGTACAAAGGTTTAAAAACGCAAATGAATTTCCATGATTTTCCATCACCATTCCAGTTCCAGTTTTAACTGGCTCCATTTTAAAATTCCATGACTGTGGAAACCCTGCAGGAAACATTTTTCCTCTCTTCTTGTCTTTCCACTAGAATTTCCACATCCATTACGTTGTCCGTTTCAGTTCATTCGTTAAATTGTTGAGCTGTATATTGTTCAGCTCATTCATTATATTGTATTATTTGTACAGCATACAATACACAATATATCATTCATCTGGCCTTCATAAAAAATAAAAATTTAAAAATTTAACAGACGGTACATTTAAAAACATGTAAAGACAAGTAAGGTTTTACCTCTGTTCTGTGAACCATCATCCATTTCCCATCATCTCCTTGTTTGTGGAATTCTAAATAGGGGTCTGATTTACCGAAAAAATCCTGAAAAGAAGCCACAATAAAAACATCACATATATTAAGTTGAGAGCTTTTAAAAGCGCTTGAATTGGTTATCGCAACCTCTTAACTCACTTTTTTATCAAGCTTCTTCCCACACATGGTCAGGGTGATAATTCTGTTGTCTGATAACTCCTGGGCTGTTATCTAGAACAAGCAGAAGCTGTCATGATTCTTTAGTACTTTCTCATTGTATGTGTTTGTTACACTGTGTGTTCGATGTTTTACCGTGATGGCCCCCTTTCCTGCCTGCTTGCCATTGGCTAAAATCAGTGGTCGATGTAGCTTCTTATTTGACACGATCTGAAACGGAACAGGTGGCCGCCAAACAGATAAGTAGAGGCGTTATAGAGATATTTTTTATGACTACACCCATAAAAGTTTGAGTTAATGACTTATGATTGTTATATTATATCAGTCAGCAGACCAAGCATGAAAAAGCCACGTACCACTCCCAGTGTACAGGTGAATTCTCCCAGAAAGTCGTGTTCATAAAGCTGTGAGCTGCATTTGTCCTCGTCAAACATGGCGAACTTGAGTTTCTGGACTTCCTCGAAGTGATAGTCCACATGGAATTTCACGCCGAACACTGGATTTAGGTTGTTTATGGCGGTCTCCGTTCGAGCCAGCTGATGGCACATGAAAACAGAGGCCATGCGAATGAGCGTTGGAGGGGGGGTGAATAATTGTCATGCCAACATAAGCGATCCAACTTGGCTAATTAACAAGTGTTAACTGTCTTGTGTCACAATCCTGTCCTACGATATACTAACAGCCTATAATCCCACAGTTTGTTTGTTTTCAAATAGTTCTGACTAAACGCTGCGTACAACATATGTTTCATAACATTTTTCATACGTTATTATAGGCTATATTATAGGCTCTTTAGATGTAAGCAATAGTTCACCACTAGATACGTCTAAATTTACTAAAAATGATTTATTGCATGTTCATCTTTGTGTTTGATGTTATCATTGACACTGGCGTTAACCCTTAAGCGGTCACATCCTTTTTCGTCCTGCATTTCTATATAAACGCATTCCTGTGTTTCTCCCGGTGTTTCCATGGTTACAGTGTGCCGCGATAGAGTGATTTCATGTGCAGGCTTGCCCTACTGACCGGCGGCATGAACCTGTGCTGACTGGACTGCTCAGTCCCATAGACACACAGTCCTGTGCTCGCACTTCAACCTTTTTTGCTCCTAGGTTCCTTTTCTTTAATGCGTTTTATTTAAAGCAGAAGTTGGAAAATAAACACTTGTTATTGCCTCCTACCTCCACCCAGTTGCCATCCACCTCCTGGAAAAGAACACAGAAGGGGTCGGACTTCGATGCCACGTCACGATCCAGCAGGTTGGAGCCACAGACGGAGAGCTCTACCTTTGTGATGCAGTGTTGGGGCCCGATGGCAGGACCCACGTCGGGCCCCGAGCCCAGAGTATAGGCCATAGAAATGGGAGTTCCTCCTCTCCCACACCCTGGGGGCAACCAGATTGTGTTTAACTTCACAAAACGCTATACAGATCTCAGAACTTCACAGCAGCAGCATTAGAAAGACAATTTGAAACAGCAACATAGAAAAGCTCTCCTCATCAGTACATTAATTATTTGCAACAAGAAATAATGTAGGACAATAAACTGGAGCCTTTAAAGAAAGAAACAAACAAACAAACAAACACAGCACTGTTTAACCGTTTCTCACAGAAATGATTTAACATCTCTGTGAGACGGGCTGCATGAGTTCACGGCCAACTGACAAACAACTCAAAAATAAACAGCAAACATGAAAACACTTTGTGATTTCCACACGTTTGCAGACACTCAAACACACACACACACACACACACACACAGAACATGAGCGTCACACCAAGACATGAGGAATACAGTGAGGGCTCTTGTTGCTTAGATACTGATGTACCACTGTCTCTTTCTGTGGTAATGTCACAAACCACAATTAGGCTACGACCACCGTAGACGGCGCTTGCGAGTGTGAAAGACTCGAGCCAAAAACATGTTCAGAATCACATTACATCACCTCCAAATGTCATTACAACCTGTGTTGTAATGTTAACAACAGGAACTAACCTTAGTTAATTGTCTTAATTTTTGCCCGTAGCTTGGCAGTGGTAGTAATTCGGAAATAAAGATACAGTAAATAACGGTAAACATAAACTTGTAGTTATGCAACAGCTTGGTTGAGTTAACCTGTTGATCAGTTTGTTTACCAGGTTGTCACAGCACACAAACGTATCACATAAAGATAACCAAAAATGACAGAACAGTCACAGATAAAAAAAAAACGTAAAAATATTGGTTAGTTATTACTGAGTGAGATATTCTTAAAAAATCATCTTAAAGAGATGATTATCATCATTAGCTCATCCATAACATTTATTATTAAATATGCAGAATGTCGACTAACTAAATAACAGCCTCAATCTTTATTCAGTTTTATAAAACAAAAAGTGGCATCAAAAATCTCGTAAAAAAGGGTTTGGATCAACGCAAGACTGAGAATGAGTAAATTACATCTTTTTTCTGGATATTTCTGGATTAACGAACTTACTTAACTAGCTTTCAGACTATCCTGTTATCCAACATTATAAATGACAAAAACGTTTCTATTTATTTAGTTGGGAATTGTGAGGAAAACTCACCTGGGTTTCCATCCCAAAAAGGCATCTTACATTTACGCTTGTAAGCTGAAGTGTTTGTTCAGATTCTAAATGGCTTCAGCGGTCAAACAGCCGTTATATACAGCAGCACATCACTGTAGGTAAACATTCTCAGAATAATGACACGTTCAGCACAAGGGTGATGTCATGGAAAACTGGATGCACTGTTACAGCAGTGTGAACTTCCTCTCAAGCCCACTTAAGAAATCTCTCAGCAAAATATGGACATGAAAGTTAATCTATGCAGTGTCAAGTATTGCACAAATTAGTAACCCATTGACTAACCTTGCTGGTCAGCGCCACCAATTTTAGGTTCTAAGAACGTTTCCCCAATGTTTAAAATGTTTTACTAACACCTCAAAAATAACATTTGGATATATGATGCCTAACATTCAAAAACATACTACTAACATTACGATTTTGACTTTTAGACAACATTAGCCAACGTTCTGAGAATGTTCCTTGGTAACTGGGTTAGTGCTAGAAACAATGTTCATTTACTCATTCTGTGACTTATCCGGACATCCGAGCCACCATATGAGGTCAAAATGACAACAGGTTCTAAGATGACACCATAAACATGATTGATCATCAACTCTAAATCTAATCTAGAACCTGACAGAAGAGGCGTTTGGGGTTTTGTGGTGTGAAATGTACACACGTTTCTATTAATCATTATAGAACCACTGAGGGGGTCTACAGTCCTGCACCCACCTACTCTAAAAATAAATAAAGGACAATTAAGACAAATCGGAAACAATACACATTTTTGAACTAAAGAATTAATATGTGCAGATTAACAAAAATACAAGCTTTACATTTTCAATGCAATGTCTTCCACAGACTCCCATTATAAATGCATTAATAAATACATGTAAATAATAAATAAAAGTTATTTTGTAACATTTATTTCAACAGTGAATAAATTTGACTATTACATATCAGGACACTTTACACTTAAATGACACTAAAGAACAACAAGTGCCACTTCCTGCTCATAACCACACATTTCAGAGTTTCCATCTGATCAAAATGAAGAGAAAAGTTTTGTGTATGCACAAAAACATCAGTGTGTTTAAGCGTCTCGCTTCTTGCTCAGCTGTCATGTTTCTTCAGTAAATGATTAAAAGTGTAACATCCTGTTTACTGAATGATACGATCTGAGCCGTGCAATGCGGGGATAAAGTTTATACTGGTTAACTGAGAACAATATGAAGATTTTCATCCGTCTAACCGGAAACTTGGACGACCTGTAAGTCACAATGAATAGCCACAAAATAAATCCATAAGCAATTATACGTGCAAAAGAGTTAAATATTCTCCAGCTGCAGAAACACAAATAAAATGGCACTCATTTAATGCAAATAAATGCTATATGTATTAATCACATATTATTCATCACCATTCGTCTGGTTGTCGTGTAGATCTACGTGCTTTATGTTAGTGCGCAATTGGAAACGTTAACAAGCGTGTTTTTGTTTGTCAATTTGTTGTTTTTCATTCGTGCAAACCGGAACTCTTTATGCCTTCGAGGTTAAAATGTAACCCACCAGGTGTGTTTATGAATGGAAGTGATTGCTTCATAAGTCACTGTGTAACTCACCCTCGAACCCTTTCTCGCCACACGCAGTTTACTTTCCCGGCGCCTTTCTGTCCTTCAGTCTACTGGTGACACCAGCTCTGATGTTTCAGATGATTTTGGGTTGATATCATTATCCAGCCGAAACGAGACGATGCAAATGTGTGTCAGATGAACCCAAAACCCCGTTAGAGAAGAAGCGCGCTTCGCTGCATGAACCGCGTTTGGAGAGACGCGCTCAATGGACGCAACACTTGTGTAGTTTTCACAGCTGTAACAACTCCGCCCGTGTCCACATCTGTGAATCTGTCATTACCAAGAGCTGGTATCTTCTCAACGCTGTGAAACCCGACAAAATAGCTTTTAAACAAACCCAAAATATGGAAAAATAACACGCAGTAATCTTTGGTCGTCATATATTGACCATCATTGATGGACAGACTGTATTTGCCGAAGCGCACGACAACGCTTTAGTATTGTTATGAAGGACTAAATCAAATATATATTTTTTTAAAGAAATAAAATATTTTTTTATTTACTTAATACACACATTATGACAACACTGTGTCAGAGAAACAAATTGTACTTCTTTATGGGAAAGATACGCAGTAGTGCAGGCGCATAAATTAATGTCTTCATTTTGCGATTGTGTCGCTGCGACGCGTAAGTTTGCGCAAGTTAACATGATTAGTTCTGGTTAAATCGTTAAACGAACAGTGGGTCAAGAAGTCTTACATGGTTAACTTGATGTTTTACTGCCATCTTGTGGTAATAATGTAGAAAACTATAGAAAGCACTAATGTCGCATGTGGATGGAGTTTCGTGCATGTGAGTAAATCAGAGACTTTAATCTTGAAAAAAGATAAAACATTGTTTATTATTTACTCTAAACAATTGGTTTAGGAACAGGAACTGACAAATGACCAGTGCAACAACGAGCAATTTACCCATCACAGTAACCTTGCATTGCATCTTATTATAAACAACAAGGTTGTACAGATGCAAGAGTTCAGATATAAATAAGCACTATAAAGGAGAACACAACGCGTAAATGTCCAGGGAAGCATTTATAAGTGAAGCTCATTTTCAATTATTTTTTGTATATTTCCCTGGACAGTTGAATAAACTGTATTTCTTGGTTTGGTGAGTTGCTTATAATGAGGTAATGTGTTCTCCGATGCAATCCAAAGTATTTAAAACAGCCAGCACTACACTTCATATTTACAATAAACAAAAAGAAATGATAAAAACAGGATTAAACTGATGAGAAGTTCAGTCTCTGATCTTTCAGATTCTCATCATCTTTGGCAATAGGGTTCCTCCACAGCCTGCGTAAAATCACATACATTTACTCAAAAGCAAAGACTGTCCGTCAGTTAGTTAAAGCTGTAATCTTTTATATTGTTTAGTTTATAAATCAACAAGTACGTGGCAGATCAGTAATCCTTATACTTCACCCTGATTCACAGCAGTCATTTTATTATTATGATTTATAATTCAAGCTGTCAGGTCCGAATGACCAGGAAAACACAGTTTGTCTTTATTAGACTGAAGTATCCGTAAAGAAAAGTAAGTAAAGATGCTATTTTGTGTTTTACACAGAGATGGCGGTAAAGAGGCGACAGTCACAGATTGCAGCTTTAAATTCGTTGATTCTCATTAAGTCTATAAATAAGTGTTGTCAGATTAACAGCATACATGCTATTTATACCTTATTACTTCAACGGCAGAGCACGACGGAAGGCATCTGGCAATCTTGACTGCTCCTGTTGTGCTTATTTTATTGGCCTCCAGGCTGCAAAGCATTAGTTTGAGCACACTGTAAAATTCAACATATTATCACACACACGGCTAAACCGTCACTGGAGGCATCGGTACTTACTCAAGCCGTTTCAGCATTTTACACAGAGGCAAAATCTCAGACAGTTTCTGCGCCAGATTATCGCCACATTCATTCCATGACAAGCTGTGAAAGAGACAAACTTTATAAATCAGGACATCTTTGAATGCATTGACACAAGGTGCATTCAGGGCCATCGTCTACATTCACGGGGGGGCCAGTGCAATTTTTATGGGTAGTCTCCTCGCTCTTAAGCTTATTGAGCAGGCTGTACGAAAGGCAAAATTTTCACTGACAGCCATGATTAGAGTTTGGACATAATCATTTAAAGGGATAGTCCACTCAAAAAATGAAAATTCTTCCATCATTTATTAACCTTCATGTCATTCAAAACCTGAATGACTTTTTAGTCTAAGGAAGTTTGTTGGTAACCAAACTGCTGTTGTAAGGGCACAAAAGACACTGAGACATTTCTCAAAATATCTTCTTTTGTGTTCCACAGAAGTCATACAGGTTTGGAATGACATGAGGCTGAGGGAGTTATGATTGATTATTTTTTATTTTTGGGTGAACTGTCCCTTTAAGAACTACAACACTGCAAGAAGCTTAAAACATCTGATCCCACCTGACGTCCTCTATGGACGGACAATGTTCGAGGGATGATGCCACACCGACCAGATCTGAACTCCCAATCGAAGTCAAGCTAAAATACAAGTTTACAGCAGTGTATAACAAAATCACATTCTACATTATTCATGACTTAACAAAACCATATGTGGTTTATTCAGTGTCTTACTGTAGTCTTCTCAGGGCCTTCATGCCAACCAGACCTTCACAAAGTGTCTTTGACCCTTGAGCACCAAACTGATTCACTGACAAACTAGAAAAAAAATAGTAGTAAACAATAATATTGATGAAAATGGGCATCAATCTAGAATCACAGATCCAGACTTACTCCAGTTCTGAGATCTGAGACAGTACGGGAAGAACTTGAGCTAGTTTAGCAGCACAGGCCTGGCCAAGTCTGTTTTTAGAGAGCCTGTGAAACATATAGTGTTGAGCCACTTATATCACAAGTGCAATTAAATACAATTAAAGTAAAAGTTTTACTGTAGTTTCTGAAGAGCTTTGCAGTGTGATAACGCCTCCACCAGCTTTTTTCCAGCCTGGTCACTCATACTGTTGTCTGAAAGGCTGCAAAAACAGAAAACGTGAGGAAAATGACCTTTTTTTCAGAAAGCTTTGTAGAATATGATAATTTTTCTGACACAAAACCAAAGCACATCCCAAAAGATATTAAAGGGATAGTTCACCCAAAAAAAACCTTCTATTAGTTATCCACCCTCATGTCATTCCAAACCTGTATGACTTGCTTCTGAGGAACACAAAAGAAGATATTTTAAAACACGTTGGTAATTAAAAAAGTGGCACCCATTGACGTCCATTGTATGGCCACAAAACTGCAGAGACGTTTCTCAAAATAATTTCTCAAATTTTTTGTGTTCCACAGAAGTGAACGTCACATAGGTTTGAAAGAACATGAGGGTGATTAAATGTTTTGGTTGAACTCTCCTCTAGATGAATTTTTATGTCCTGGCTGATTGTTTCAATAGATCTATCACAACCCTTAGAAGTTAACAGGCCATGTTCTCCTGATCCCATTCTTACTTTATTATTCTTAGATCGGTCCATGAGGGAATATATTTCACAAGCTCAAGAGTTCCACTATCTTCCATTCGCCAGTTCTCCAACCTGCAGTTGTACAAAACAGTCAACACATTAACAAATGCTGTCAGTGTTTGTGTGTTGAGTGGCTGTGATGTATAGAAACTGCAACACTTACTCAACCTCCTCCATCTGTCTGAAACCCTGAAAAGATGCCAGGAGACAGAGTTTGCCTGTGCCGTTCACGTACGTCTCAGATGTTTCCACTTTTATGTCGTTCAAGCTGAGCAAACGAAACAACATATTAACAAAACAATACAGTAAACATATAAACAAAAGCATATGTCTAAGTCTTCCTGTGACTCAACTATGGCGCTAGCAACCCCAAGGTCATGGGTTCGAATTCCATGAAACACACTAATTGATCAGATGTTTAGGAGCTTTAATACACTGTAAGTCACTTTAGATGCACAAATGTGTACGTGGGAAAACAGGACAGGTCTTCAAATTTTGTCAGCTTTATTCTCTGTCTGCTGAATCAAACATGTACATTTACCTGAGCTTCCTAAGTGAGTCCATGCTGCCAAAACCTTGGGCCAAGATGGTTATGCCCTCCTCATCCAGTACCAAAGAGTTCACCCTACAGATCCAAGAGTACAGTATACAGATCATTCAAAATACATTACAAACTAACTGACCACACTGAAATATTCTGAAAGATGGTGAATTTAAACAGATCACGCTACAGTGTAACCTGGTCTGAGTGCAGTACCTGATCTCTGCCAGAGAAAGACACTTCACCAAACCTCTGACCATGTCACGACCCCGGGCTGCTGTCCAACCAGAGCACTGGGAGAGACTGAATGAAATGATACACAGTGTTTATGTTCTGCACTGTAAAGGCTTAAAGACTCACTGGAGACTTAAAACATCTGTGAAGATACTTTGTATTGCAAAAACAGATACACACATAAACATGACATAATAATTCCAAGACATCCATGTAGATGTTTATGTAGGAATGCTAATGAGGCTACGCTAATAACATAGTTTTTATGCAAGACATTTGCAACATTTATAATGTTTATTTCTTACTTGAGGGACTTTAGATGTGTCAGATTTTGAAGGGTCCTGCCAAATACAGCAGCTCCACTGTCACACATGACAAGCTGAGACAAACTAGACGACCACAACAAGGGAAAACGTTAAGAAATAGACAAAACGTCTCAAAAGAAGCTAACAGAGTTATGCATGTTTTTCCAAAGGTAACACTTTAGTATTGGGACCAATTCACATATTGAACAAACTTGCTATTAGCTTACATACTGATTGTTTATTAGTACTTATAAAGCACAAATGAATGTCTTACTCTGCATGACCATATTGTGCATCCCTTAATCTTACCCCATACATACACTTAAACACAACAACAACTGCTATAATAAATCTTTATAAGCAGTATATTAGAAGTTTTTTGAGGCAAAATTTGCAGTTAATGATGAATATGTGTTTCCCATACTAAAGTATTATCGCCAATTTTCTGTAAAATATAACATTGCGAAAAAATAAAGACAGACAACACACCTCAGACTCTCAAATGTTTGAGTTTTGGGTAATAGTTCAACAAATTTTATCACCCCATCCTCAGTTGGTCCTTTCAAATCCAGACTGTAAAGATTTTTGGAGACGTTTGAATATTTATACAGTATTTGTTGGCATGGCAGTGTTACAGTATGTACAGTACAGCTGCTTAACATGCTGGGCCACGAGTCACTTACGTGAAGTTTCTGAGGTTCACTAAAGACGGAATGACTGCAGAAAAAAACTCTGCACTTTCTCTGTCCATTTTGAGCTGAAAAAACCTGGAGAGTAAAGAGAACAAATGAGGAAATTTAAATGAGATGCAGTCGCATACCAACATCAGAAAGTCTCGAGGGCTTACTTTAAATTTTGCAAGGTGGGACATTTCTGCATGGGAAGTATTAATGATGTGAGGTGATGACCTTCTATGTCACAGTCATCAAAGCTAAAAAACATGAGAAACAGAAAGAATATCACATTAAAATGAAAGTAAAAAAAATCCCAAATCAAACAAACATTCAAACTAACAAAATTAAACAACCTGATGGATCTCAGAGGACACAGCAGGAAATCTCTGTTTTCAGAATGAGCTCTGTCAAAAACAAGAACCAAAATTAGCTTTGTGTCCATTAATCTGCAGTGTTGGATCTGAAGAACATATCTCCACAGTGAAGCACAGATCTCCACACTACACAAGCAGGAAATGAGTTATAAGACTTACACAAGAGTAGAACTGAGACTGGAACTGGCCTCTATAATGACATGAATGGATGCACGGCTGACCCTGCAGGAGTTGAGAAAATGTTTAATCTCATTTGGGAAACTTTTCTAAAACCAACCTAGCTAACAGGGAACGTTCTCAGAACGTTGGCTAAACTTCTACAAAAATTCTCTCAGTTATCAAAAATACTCTTGCAGTAACATTAGTAGAATGTTTTGTAAATGTTATATCACAGATATCAAAGGAGGAGGGAATATCTGCATATCTGAGGAGGGGGAAACAAACTCTGAGACTAAATGCAGGTCACACAACCACACAGGAAACCTCTTGGCATGTTCACCTACCCACAATTCAACTAGGTATTTGTTTTTTTCCCACATGTAAGATTTTAAAAGAACTATTTTTGACACAATCTACAAAATTACATGACAAATTTACACCATTATTCACAGGTTTAGAGCCACTAGAGATCTTTCACCACATTTTATTATAATAATAATAATAATACAGTAGTGAAACTAAAACGAATGAATCGTGTAACTTTAGGATGAATTGTAACTATTGGAGTAATGTTTTGACTAAAAAAATTCAAATTAAATTAACTGTGTTATATTTTAGCATCTTTAAAATAGCTACTCTTTGCCTAGAATCCGCATTGAGTAACAAAATCATCAAGTTTTTAAAAACGTTTTATTAACATTATTGCTTGGTTATAAGAACGTTATTAAAACATTTTTAATGCTGTAACATATTTTTAAACATTACACAAACTGCCTAAAAATAATGTTTTTGATATATGATATATAACATTATAAAAGTTCTACTAATGTTTTAGAGAACAATAGCCAACGTTCTGAGAACATTCCCTGTTATCACAGTACTTAATTTGTACCTGATCTCTTCAATGTGTGAATCCAGATTCAAGCAGTTACCGACAAGACTGACCACAGCAGCTCCTGTCATCCACGTCATTATCCTCATACTGTATCTACTGTAAAACATTCCATCCAGTTATTAAAATAATCAATGTTCTGACCTGATGTCTCTGTGTTGCTGAGAGCAGTTGAGCTGTTTAACAAAATACTCAATCTGCTCACAACTCAGAGAATTATTCCTTAACCTGAGGAACAGAAAAAAGTCAATGTGTGTGACTGATTGTGAGAAGCAACAGCGAGCCTGTGTGTGTGTGTGTGTGTGTGTGTGTGTGTGTGTGTGTACCTGAACATCTATCTTTGTGAGAACCAGTATGACCAATTACACCATTTGAATGAGGACAAAGAGAGTAAATTGAGGACATTTTGTCCAGCCCTCACTTTCCGACACCCTTTTAAATGGGTGTTCAAATAGGTAAAGGTCAGGTTCAGTGAAAGAGTTAGGCAGTTAGTTGGGGTGGTTAAGGTTAGGGACTAAAGAGTCTATTGTGTCAATGAATGTCCTCACAAAGATAGCTGTAGAAACTATGTGTGTGAGAGAGAGAAAGAGAGAGACATTTCATGTTTATCGTTTAAACACATACACTCATAATAATACTCATAATAATCAAGAATCCTTGTATAATCTATAAATGTCATTCTTACTTGACAGTCTGGATTGTGGACAGCTTGGCCAGGCTGTCCAGTAAACAAATCAGCCCTTGATTTTGCATTGAGTTTGATGACAATCTAAAGAAGATAAGAACATTAACATCAGGCATTAAAAATATCATAGAGAATGTTTTTATAAGGTACAGTAATGTTCTGTGAGAATGATGAAGGCTATTGACATCAAACGTATATATCATGCTGTACTTGTGATAAATTACCCACTCTAATGTCAGAAGTCTGGGACATCTCCTCAGTATCTCCACTAGCTTCTGTAGATGGTTGACCTCAAACCTGCAGTCCCTCAGTCTGCAGCAAAAAACAACAGAGACAGGAAGGTTACAAAACACTTTCACTTTTGACTTGAGTGAATAAGTCACGTTGTACACGTGTATATTTTTGTTGTGGTTTTATATTTTGTGACATCTCGCCAACGTTTTGGAAATTACCTAAGAGTCTTGCCCTTGACATGTTCTTGCACAAACTGAATCATAGACTGATCTTCCACTCCGAGACTAAAAATGAAGAAAACAAACATAATTTATTGATCATCAGACTCTACCAGTCAAAAACATGCAGAGCTAACATAATAATGCTAGCTAAACAATTGTAGGTTGTAAGAACGATTCCCCTAAGCGACAAAAACATTTTAAATTTTAATCTATCTATCTCTCTCTCTCTCTCTCTCTCTCTCTCTCTCTCTCGCTCGCTCTCTCTCTCTCTCGCTCTCGCTCTCGCTCTCGCTCTCGCTCTCGCTCTCTCTCTCTCATCATTTACCTGACTTCAACAGCAACCACTTTCTCACAGGTGTTCATTGAGTTGACCAGATGCAGCGCCCCCACCTGCGTCATTCTGTTGCCATGGAGACTACGAAGAACCACCACAACAAAAAAAAATCGGAATTGTTACAACTGCAAGCAAAATTATGAAGTTTACAGAATTGCTAAAAAGATGTTTCACAAAAAAAATTAATCTTTTTTTCACCTCACAGAGCTGGAGATCTTTAGTTTGGGCAAATAATCGACAAAACATTTCACGCCCTCGTCTCGTAGAAGGTTGTGAGATAAACTACAATGTATTAAAGAAATGAAAATTACAGGTAAATTGCAATTACAGGTAAAAAATAATAAATTTTACATCTATCAACAATTAGAAAATAAAAGTGCAATCCTACTCCAGTTCAGCTAGGTGAGGACAGTCCTCCAGTATCCTCGAGAGCTTCTCAACGTTGGTTGTGCTAAGCTGATACTCTGTGAGTCTGTTAACATCATACAGAGAGGGTTCAAATGATTGGTCCATCTGTGTCCAATGACACCACAACCTTAATGCTACAGCCTATATTTAAAGGGACAGTTCACCCAAAATAAAAATTCTTCCCTCATTTGCTCACCCTCATTCCAACCTAAATCACTTTTTTCTTCTGTAGAACACAAAAGAAGATATTTTGAGAAATGTTTCAGTGGTTTTGTGTCCATGAAATGGAAGTCAATGGAAATGGAAGTTACTGGGTGCCACTGTAGTTTGGCTACCAACGTACTTCAAAATATCTTCTTTTATGTTCCTCAAAGCACAAAAACACCTCACACAGAGGGTGAGCAAATGATAGATCTTTCATTTTGGGTGAACTGTCTCTTTAAACATGGTGGTGTGACTTACTTGCATGTGGCTGCTTCAGCTTTGACTGGAACAAATTTAATAAACGCTTCAGCCTGATGCCTGAGAATTATTCAGGAACATTAATAACATGTTGAAGTAACAAATACTTGTAAGGAAAGAATAATGCGGTTTACAAAAACGTACCTGAGTTCTACAGCTGTGACACGCTGACAGTCCGCAAGAGCTCTAACCAATGACAGCGCACCATTTACAGACATGTCAACATGACTCAAACTGGAAGACAACGTAATCTTAGATGAACATATGACCCAGCTAACAATTTTAAGTTGTAAGAACGTTTCGCTAAAGTTTCCATTACTAGTAACAAAAACATTAACATGTTGTTTTGGAAGTTCTAGGAACATTCAAAACTTTTTTTAGACATTGTATTAACATTATTTCTTGGTTATAAGAACATTATTCAAACTTTTTTTTTTACATTCCACTAAAAACGCAAAAATAAAGTTTTTAATACAAGTGATAAGTAACGTTAAAAAAAGTTCTGCTAATGTACTATAATAATAAACTTTTGGGGAACGTTAGCCAACATTCTGGGACTGTTCCCTGTCAGTTGTGGAGGGGTAATATCGGGTATTTATGATGTGGAAACCACAACTGTACTAGAGGAACTAAAGAGCACGTACTTCAGTAGTTGAAGAGAAGACATTTCAGAAAGATTCACCATTAACTTCTCAACCGACTCGTTTGACAGTTTTAAATATGAGAACCTAAAATGCAAATCATCAGAGAGGATTAACAGAATGAAGATGATACACACGAGTTCTAGTTTGTTTTTACTACCATAACAGTTTTTCAGAAATAAAGAGGCACTTACTCGATATCCAGCAGGTTTTCACACTTAACCAGTTGCTTACACAGTTTGGTCATGTAGGTAGGTTGGATGTTACTATGTGTTAAACTGAAGACAAAAATTACATTACAAAATGATCAGCATTAAATGAATAGACTGATTAAACTTTAGTGCTGTACCTGAGGGTTTTATGCAGATGTGACCCGCTTTTTTTTGGACCCTGCTGTTTTGTAGCAGTTCTGCATTGATACATACAGAAGTATTAATCATTAATCATTGTTGTCAACAGTAACTTCTCACACGTCTGCAGCCATAACTGCTTTCATACCTTCTGCTGGTGTCAAACCAAAGAAACAGTTTTTCCTTTCCATTTTCACTGTTGACAGGAAACACAGTGTTGCCATTTTTAATGTTAATTCTCAGTGAAATTGCAAACAACTTTTATTAAGAAGAGTTACCTTGCATCCACTCTCCTCAGACTCTTCTGTGTACAGAGAGCAGCAACAAGCAACACCAACCCGTCCATATCCACCCCATTTTTACTGACACTGTGGGAAAGTTTAGCAAAACGTGTAAAATGCAAAACACAACATCACAGACTGTCAAGTGAAAACAAACATCTACGAGACAAACTACAAAACAAACTACAAAACAAACTACAAAACAAACTACAAAACAAACTACAAAACAAACTACAAAACAAACTACAAAACAAACTACAAAACAAACTACAAAACGCTCACTGCGATGCAGAGAAACACAGAAACATACTTTATCTCCTGAATCTTTTCAAGTTTAGGCAGAAGGTCTAGAATTTTCTTTAGGCCCTTGTTACCCAGTGAGTTACTGGACAAACTGTGAGAGAAGCAAAAAGAAGAAAATGTTAGTCTGATATAAAGAATTGTGGGTCTGCTGGGCTCTGTGGATTGAGACTGAAATCTTTAGTTTTATAAAGTCTATATAGAGATTTAATGTGCATTTTAATACTTACTCTAAGATGGTTAAGAAGCCCTTGAGTTCAGTACACAGACTGGCTACGTGAGCACTGGTGATGTTACACTGCCTCAACCTGAACAGTTAACCAGATTAAAAGTTAGTGACATTTGTTTAAATTCTTAAATGACTATGTCTGAGGAGCTGACGTTTAGAAATTATTATTCTTCAGGAAAAATGATGAAGTGAGTGTCAGGGGTGACACCCTCAGTTTCCGTTATAAAAACGTAAGTATAACTTTTTTAACATTATATATCATTTACATTAGAAATGTTATTCTTTAGTTGCTAGTGGAACATTTTAAGAATGTTCCAGAATTAAAAAAAAGTTTGAATGATGTTCTTATAACCAATCGATAATATTACAACAACATCTAAAAGACTGAAAGTTTTGAATGTTTCTAGAATTTTCAACAGAACATTTAACTTTTTTGTCACTAATGGAAACAATACGGAAACGTTCATATGACCTAAAATGGTTAGCTGGGGAACATCATTAAGGCCCGACTGAGGTTTTGTGGTTGATGTCAGTACCTACTTTAAAGTCTAAAATCTAATCTTTAGATCGTGCATCTAATGTTTAACTTTATTTTGTTTATTGGCGGAAGACTAATGAAATATTGTTATATGAAGCACGTACGTTATATTTCTTGCCTCTTCTGTTTGATTCAGTTCCACCTTTTCACTAAAAAAGAGAAAGAAAATAATAATATTATTCTCATAACTAAAGATTGTTGTTTCTGGAGTAGAAAATATATACAAATATATATTGCTTTTCATTCAATTCAAACCTTTTTTAGGGCCTTTCTTGTATTTATTTGACAGAGCACAAAATGTTGGTTACTGTACATGACTCTTAACCATCAGTCTGTACAGCTATACCACCAATATAAAGGCCCCATTTACACTTAGAATGATTAATCTGAATTATTAATCACTGATTACAATCATAAATGCACATTGCACAGAATTAAACCACAACAGATTTCCCCAAACAGGAAACAGTACAGACACATCTGGAGTCTTGGGTTATTTCCCACCTCTAAAGAAGTTCACACATCTTAAGAACTAGTTAGCTTGTCAAACTGTTGTCTGTCACAGTTCCTGTAATGTTCTAACTCAATGTATACATGCTAGACATCAGCACTCACCACCTTATGTCATTTCTTTGTGAGAAGATTATGTCGATCTCCTTACTGCCTCTGAATAGCAGGAAAAAATAGTTGTGATAGATCATGTGACATGGAAATCAACCCATTCAATAGATGTTTGAAGACGTTCTAATTTTCATTAAAATGTGATGGAGGCGTATCAACATACTCAACATGGACTTTCTGCAGAGAGGAGCGAGCCGCCATCTTTTTAGCAAGCAGGAGAACTCCATCTGTGGAGATGCTGTTTTTTCCCATCCTGAGAGACAAAAGACAAAAACAAGAAAGCTTTTAATCCCACAGACCCATAAATACGATAAACCATTAAATAATATCTATATTCTTGCATGTAAATGTTGTATATATTGTGTGTGGAATAGTGAAACACTGCCTTACACAATAGAACAGATGTTTGGATGTCTGGATAGTGTTTCTGCAATCTCTCTTATGCCCTCGTCCTTCAAAGAATTATCACTAACACTGTGAAATAAACAAAACACTGACACAAGGCAGATGACTGCTGCATGACAGACAATCTAAAACACCTTTTGGTGGGTCCTCGCTAGTTTCAGTAAGCAGAACCACATCTATACTGGAACACTTAATGCTAAAAATATCGCCAATAATTTCAGTCAGTTTATACTGTTAAGGTATTTACTTTATGTGTGTGATATTTGGACAGTCCTGCAAGGCCCTGGCGAGTTTAGTAGCTCCAACATCAGTGAGGCCTCCACTGAGAAAACTGTGAATAAGAGACATGCATTAAACCACACCATCACAAAATGCATAATGAACACATAAGAGATACCGGTCGGGTCTGTGAAACGATAATAAACTCACTCTAATCGGCGCAAGGCCTGGAGTTTGGACAGGATGCTGCTCAAAGCCTCTGCAAACTTGTCGTCATATTTACGGCTACGAAAACTTGAAAGAAACACATATTTAGGTGCCTTTGCAGTCTTTTTTTTGTTTAAATCTCCTTACATCACCCCGATTCACATTGGAAAGCTTATAAAAATGATGAATTATTATTTTAAGCTTATAGAGAGATGATAGAGAGACAAAAGTTATAAATTGCAGTTTTAAATTATTATAAACTTACCGTTGCAAATTGGGGTACAGTAAGAAGTACATTTTAAACGCTTTTTTTAAAACAAAAAAATAATAGATTGCAGCTTAAAAATAAATGCACAAGAAATGCTTCAATAGACACTCCTTTAAAAATGAAACTTACATGAGATGATCCACATTCCTGAAACTAGGGAGGATTTCCAAACAATCCAGGTCAAAGGAACAGCCACCAATGTCCAAACATATATTCCGATCGGCAGCTGCTGTTACAAATGCCAGGGCCTCCATGTCCACAGCGTTGAGTCTTATATTTCGCAATTCAAACTTGGGTCTTGAACCAACAGTTCTTGCCAACTCAGCATCTTGGGTCTCGTGAGCACATCGACACAGCTCCACAAATTTAGGGCCTGTTTGACTTGCACTTCCTGCTAAAGACTGTAAAATGCCTCGGACTGCAGCTTGACGCTTTTGTACCCAAGCTGTTGCGCCCTCGGCCCCTTTAAGCTGGACCAGTCTGGAAGTGCAGGCCTCAGCTGCAAGACCACACACGTAAAGATGGAGAGAATCAGTGAAGACAGATTTTGGATCAGTCTTGGCAGTCCAGCGGGATTTCAAGTTGAGTTTCTTCTTGAGTTGACTCTCTGTGATGCTTGAACTGGTCATGAGATGAAAAGCAGCAAGAAACTCCTGCATTGTCAGATGCATGAAAGTGAAACCATAACCTGGAGACCCGTCATCACTCGTCAGTTTCACACGGGACAAGATCCCAGTTCTGGCTCCAAAATCCTGAAGTTCTGGAGAAACCTCTGTAGCCATGAACACTATGCTGCTATTCTCCAGTCCTTTAAGGGCCAACTGGCTCATCTCTGTAATTTTGGTTCTGTATTTCTGCAGCAAAGGTGTGTCTGACTTCTCACCCCCACTGAAGCGGCTAAGAAAGGCCAAGAATATCTGAATGTAAATTTGGGTTAAAGATACAGGTAGTTGCAGGTTACTAAAAGTTTGATCACTAGAGAACAGATAATCCATACATACACAGCAGATATGACAGAGTCCAGGAACATGAGACATTGATAGGAGATGGCGATTGTCCATCAACAGGCTTACAGCTTTCTTTTTAAGTTCTTCTCCTTTTTTGTGAAAGTACTGTTCAGCATATTCCTTCACATCCAGTCGGTCAAACCCCAGTAGCTCGCATGTTATGAAAGCAGGGCTTCCAAACATGTCCGTCACATCCCGTGGCCTACAGGTGACCAACACGGTACAGTTTGGAAGTATTTTACGATTGCATAATCCAGAGAGGAGATCTGATATTGGCAGAGGTTCGTTTGGGTCAATGGCACCATCAAGCTTCTCTGGATTTGTAAGCTTGGCACGAAACTCATCATAGCCATCGAATATGAAGCAGACCTTCTCAGAGTTGGAGAAGATAAATCCAAACACTTCTTCACTTTGCTCATTAAAGTCCTCAGAAGGGGGGTAGAAGAGAAACAGCAGTTCTTTGAGGGACATATCTCGTGACATGAGATTAAGCTGCCTAAATTCCAGCAGGAACAACAAATGGATGGAAGGGAAGCAGCCATGAGCCCAGCTTTGGCCAAGGCAGTGCACCAACAAGGTCTTCCCAGATCCAGCCTGACCCAGCAGCACAGCAACCCGTCCAGAAGTTTTCAGGAGAGACTCCACCGACACTTTATGTTCTGATGAAGCCTCTTCTCCTTCCTGCTGGTCTTGAGAGCCCTGAGGCTGGGCAGTCCTGTCTTTGGCCCGTGGATGGCTCCTGTGCTTTAAATACACCCATGTGTCATCAAGACGGATGTTCTTTACCACCGATTGTGCCACAGCCTCATGTTTTTGCAGTATCATTGATTTCAGTGCATCTGTGTAATTCTGTAAATGATCTAGATGAGAAAAGAGAAAACGTTGTAATATAAATTATATGAACGTTATAATATATATGAAAGTTATTTAATGTATTTAATGAAAGAGGCATCGGTTAAGTCCTAGAAGATGGCCAACATTTCAATCCTCCTTTCAAAAATCTGATCATTGGGTTCATAACCAATAAATTGTATCATGTGAATATGATACAATTTGCCCCATAAATGCATTATAATATAGCACAGACCAATTTCAAATCATCTTTGTATATGTTCACTGTCCCTGCGAGGTATAAAAATGCAGTTTGTGGTTTTGTTTGTGCACCAAACAGTTTCTCTTTTGGTTGATCACAGTTACACGCGAAGCAACAATTGCAACAATAGATAATTGTTACAATAGCAACAGAAATGAAAGAACACGTTCTAAAATGTCGATGTATTAAATTAACAAACTTGATTCAGAAAACACGTCGATTTTTGGGTTATTGCTGTTTTTTGTTTGTTTTTTTAATGCTCATTGCCAAGGTGATTAAAAAGAGTTCAATTAAATACAATCATTTGGGAGGGACATCTTCCTTTAAATGGTTAATTTATTGCTACTGTTCAGGTTAAAGCAGTTTAACTGTTGAGTTGCCCTGAGTAATTCTGGGTGTCTTTCAGAATTAACAAAAAATCTGGGAGTTCCCCTTTAAGAATAAAACATACCCAGTCGTTGACGCTTCACGTTACAGGATGGTGAAGAACAATCCGTGTCACTTGTATGATTGAAGTTTGTTCCTTCGCAGGAAATAAAAGCAACAAAAAGATTCTCTATGTAATTAAAACTCAGTAACATTTATGCAATTTTAAAAGAACAGCCAACGTTTTCAAAATATTACTTTCACTTTCACTTCAAATAACATTTTTCTGAAATTACGAGGCAAAATTAAACTCTATAAAGCGTTATGCAAAGATACATTTTGACGTTATTAAATTACTATAGCTTTTCATAACTTTAAACACATACAGTATTCACGGTTATATGAACAGAGAAAAAGCTACAATTTTGAAACAAATAGGTACAGACTTACCAGATGTTTGTTCTGCTATGGATACCAATGTGGTTTCCAGGAGGAAGGGAATGTTGTCACAATATTGTAAAACAGTTCGAAGAAACTGTCTACATGTAGTATAGTCTGAAGTTTTAAAGTGACCCACAATAGCCGAAGCACATTCCCGTGTGTTTGTATAGGTGCGCAGATGGTCCCGTGTCCCGGGTTCCACCAGGGCCAAAATCTGATTCATAACATTGCTGTTCTGAATCAGCAGGTCCACTAAAGCACTAGCCTCCTGGCCCACCACTGCCAAAATGTCCCCCACCCAGTCCAGCTTCTCCATCCTCATCCATTAGCTGGGGGAAAACACATTTATTAAACAGTTGCATTTGTAGACGCCTTTGTTTGGATACACAGCCACGAGGCATAACACAGTATACCAGACAAGTGCACGTAGCCCCATAGCAAAAGCTTTGTTTGACAGTGAGAACAGAACAAGGGGATTGTGTACGACCATGTGTATTACAAAAGCTCAATATTATTTAACTGGTGCCATTTAACCATCAAAAGCCCTAAATACTTTAAATACGCAAAGAATTCATTGAATACACATTGAAATGTGCAACACAGAAGAACAGGCAATCTGTCCCAACTTGCAGTTTGCTATAGGCTAGCATGATAACATATTGGTCTGTAGATACAGGCTGTGAAAATAGCACTAACGTTTGTCTATAATAATCCGAAGTAACATACTTTATATAAATATGTTTATATATTTACGAGCTGCCTGCTGTTGCCTTAGATACAAGATGTGTTGTCAAGCTATGCACATTGTATGACGTAGTCGGAGCTGTTCTGAGGTCACATAAGGACTAAATAAAGCTATTCTTGTCTAGTATTCATTTATTTATAATATAAATGTATTTATTGCTGAAAGCACTCACCGCTGCTGGCATAACGTATCATTCCAGATCTGGCAGAAAACGAAACTAAATTCTCCGTCTTTGCTTTCGATTTCTTTTAAAGGCATAATTAGGACACATTATACAGACCAATACTAAAATAGTCAAAATAGTCAAAACAACCCGCTAACATTTTGCATAGCCTAACAATGTGTATTTAATATAAAAATGTATAATTTTTTACGATGGAGCTCACAGTTGCGGCAAGGTTAAGCACGCATTTATTTTTGTTTAATTTCGAGACACCCTAAAAACAAAGAAATAAAGTGCAGTTTGCTGTGCAATACTTTTATATTGTTTGATTAAAACAGTAAGAAAACAGTGAATTAGGGCGAAGAAAATTAGTATTGTTAAATATCGCCGATTTTGCGTTGTTGATGTTGTTTTTTATAAAGCAATGTGAGGTTGCGTTTTTTTAATCACACGAATAGCTAAATAATGCATTAACAATTTAATACATGCATGATACATTTAGCATTTATATGTTTAATTACAACATATTCTGAACGAGATTGTCTCGATGACAAAGACATATATGTCCAAAACTCTCCAGTTATGTAAACGTTTGTGTTTATTTTTGGATTTGCTTTGCAGAGGTTAAATGAGGACACGACCGGCGCTATAAGTGACACCCACTGGCCAACAAAATAACTGCATTAACTTACCTCAAAACTTTAAAAAGTGAATACAACAATCATTATATATTTTATACATTACTCGTGTATGGCTATTTAAATCAAACATTGAACGATATCTTCATTTGCTCTGTTTTAAGGTTTGTACAAATAAATTAAGCAAAACAAACAATGCAACAATATGTTTCTGTTTCCCAACAATATGTTTCCCCAGTGAGAAATTCAGGTATAACCAGAGAAACCTGCTACACATAATTTGAATGACACTGTGAAATGTTTAATAAGGGTAACACAACCTACACATTTCACAAAGTATTTAAAAGATCATATTACCAAAGGATGTCTAAATACAACATGGTGACACCAATTCATACTTTTATATTAGGGCCTACATAAAAGTCTGAAAACTGGCATCACAAAACAGGCAAACATTGAACTTCTTCAGAGGAATAATGAAAAATGTTTTTACAGTCTTATATTTTACACACACACACACACAGTAGTAGGTGTGTGTGTGGTTTTGGTATGTTATGAGAACCAAATACCAGTTTTTACCTTGTGGGAAATTTGGTTATAACAAGGAAACAAGGTTAAATCATACAGAATGATCTGTTTTGATCATAACATCTAATACAGCTGAAATGTTTCTGTAAGGGTTAGATTTTGAGGTAGAGTTAGTGTAGGGGGATAAAATATACAGTTTGTACAGTAAAAAGTCTTGGGAATGTTCCCATAAAACCAAATGTGTGTGTACATGGGGACATCCTCTTTTGTAAAAACACTACAAAATATAGTATATAATGTTTTTTTTCTAATTGTAAAAATGCTGAAAGTTTTCTGTTAGGGTTAGAGTGTGGGGAAGGGTTACATTATAGTGTTTATAACTAGCCGTGTATAAAACAGTAGAAGTCTAAGGAATGTCCCCATTTAGACAGATAAGTAAACGTGTGTTTGTTTAAAAGTGAAAATAAAAGAGAACAAGACTTTCAGTCCAGCGTCTTTTTGAGGAACTCCACCAGTAGATGATGTGGAAAACCAAAATCCAGCTGCACTAACACATACCCCTGCACGAGCAGAAGAAATATGACAGCAGCTTTTCACATTTTAAAACATCATTTTAGATCACAGACGTTTCATTGCACATATCCAAAACATAACGGACAAAATAATATACTCACATCCTGGTGTGAAACTTCAGGACTGATGATGTCAAAGAGATTAAGTCCCTGTCCATCCATCAAGGTGGTCAATTCTGGCTGTAGGTCTGAGATGAGAGAACATTGTTACAAGAAATGAAGAAGAGACATATTTACATGATCACTTCTTATTTATTGTGGTCACGCCTACATGATATGACTTTGGGGATGCCCATCTTGTCCACAGCCTCCTGTAGATACGTTCTCAAGCTCTCATCCATCTTTAAGAACAGTTATACAATATATAGGGTATGTGAGTCATTATATAGATATTAAAGTATAAAAGAACAAACAATTGTTTTATTCTCACCTCAATAGCTCCATCTGATGTTGAGACTTTTGTTATATTAATACTGTTAAGGGCACAAAACAGAAAGGAAGACTTTATCGTGGACACAAAACTAAATATATTTTCATGTATATGTAAGAACTAAACTTTCATTAGCAGTAATAATACAAATAATGAACTCACCGTTCTGCAGTGGCATTTAAAATGAGCTTCTTCTCTGCATATGAGGCTCTTACAACAACTGTTACATCCTACAGGACACAAACTAATGAAAACTGCATGTTCTACTAATTTAAGCTTGTTTCATGAAACTTTCTTAAAGGTGGCGTACAGCTCACCCAAAACAGAGAAATTCTTTTATCATTTAGTTATTCTAACAACTTTCCAAACCTGTTTGACCTTTTTGCTTCTGAGGAACACAAAAAAGATATTTTGATGAACGCTGGCAACTAAATATCAAAGGCACCCATTAACTTTTATTGTATTTGTCTAAAACTAACAGAATTTTTTTTCTTTTTTTGTTACACTTCTTATGTCTTACGCAGAAAAATAAACTCATATAGGTTTGGTCTGACATAAGGTAAAGCTTTGTGTAAAGCTTTTGTGTAAAGCTGCTTTGAAGCAATGTAACGTTGTAAAAAGTGCAATATAAATAAAATTGAATTGAGTAAATGATAAAAAACTTTAATTTTTGGGTGAACTTTTCTATTGGCTTACTGTTTCAAAATACAGTGTTGTTTTGTCCTGACTGGCCATGGAAAGATCAACTCCTGCCAGCGCTGTGACAAATGTGCCCCGCGTGGTGGTCCACAGGTGAGGAACCACTAAGCTCCTCGCCTTTAACATCGGACCCTCGGAGGACAGCCACTGATGAGAATGTAAAACATCATCACACAACCATTACACAACTTTACATGTCCCGTCCCTGTTTGGAAAACCTATATTTGCATGTTTCTATAGCAACAACCATAGCAATCTGTGAGTCATGTTCTTCAATTTGAATATTGAAATCCATGTTCACTTCTACTCGGCTAACAAGTTTAGAATGTTTACGTAACGTTTACATGAACAAAAATGTCATTTTGAAAGTTTGAGGAACATCCAAAATCCTTTTTTAAACATTATATTAACATTATTGCTTGGTTTTAAGAACGATATTCAATTTTTTTTAATGCCGTAACTTTTTTGATATATAACATCAGAAAAACGTTCCACTAACTTTACCACAAGAACGTATTTAATAACTTTAGAAAACTTTTACCCAACGTTCTGAGAATGTTTATCCCTGTTAGCTGGGTAAGTACCTTGTTTAGCAATTCAGGCCTGGGTGAGGATATCTCTGTCTCAAACAGGTCCTGTAAAAAAAGCAACAAGTGAATGTTTCTCAAAAGACTGAGATGCATGTCATGAAAGTTAAGATGTAATAATAATAATAATGTGTGATGTCATACCGTCAGTTCTGTTCCTGAGATGTTGCGAATAAATCGTTCATCATGGTGAACAGCACTCATCAGCGGGTCCAAAAGCCCATCAGAAAGCCAGAAATAAAGCATGTGGTTCTCAGACAGTTGCGAGGGGTTAAACACTGATGCATTAAGGACCGATGTTTCATTATGGTATGTAACCAGACCCTGGTTTTAATATGGACAGCAATAACTAGGTTAGGAACGTCAAAAATAAATCTAGCATCAATATAAGATTTAATACACAGTATTGGGTTTGTTTGACTGCACTCTTAAAAACTTCATCACTGTGATCGTACCCTATGGTAGGATTCTATATAATTAGACTTGATGATGGGGTGAGAGGTCACAGAGATGTCCACGCTAATTTCACCATCACTTATAAATTGCTCTGCACAGAGAAAAGTCACAATAATACTGATCAGACACTATATATGAGCATTGCATTAAGTCTCTTACATGAGAAATGGTGCAGTATATATATATATCACCTGCTTGCTCTTGAATAAAGTCTGCTAGTATGTTGGCCACATTGTTTATTTCTTTACAGATCTGTTAATGCAGGAAAACTCAGATCAGGTGAAATAAATCAGGGTAAACATTACTAATAGAGTTTAAGACACACACAAAACACTCACCTGTGACTTTACAACTAACTTTACTGTAAATGTTACAATATCAGTGAACATTCTTTTCAGCCAACCCGGCCTGCACACAATAAAGATAAGAGTGTCATTTAAAGGGTTCGTTTGATCACATTGTAAAAAGATTATTTAAACGTTTGTTGAACTCACTCTCTGTCTCCCTGCAGGAGAAGTTTCAGTTTGTGAAAGGTGAGGTAACAGTCTGAGGTGTCTGCAGCCACTTTACTCTTTCCACAGTCTGACACACAGACACACACACACAGACACACACACACACACAGACACACACACACAGACACACAGACACACACAGACACACACAGACACACACACACAGACACACACAGACACACACAGACACACAGACACACACAGACACACACACACAGACACACACGTTATGCATTTAAATGCCCCACATTAATGTTTTATAAAATATTAAGCAATTCTAAAAGATGGAAATCATAAAAGTTGAATTTATTAAATAATTACTAATAATTTTAGAATTTGTAACTATTTTATGGGGGTTTTCCTATAATTTTTATGTTTGTATTATGTCTTTAACTATCTAAAGCCAGATAATTCATATTATCCATAACCAGAGAAAATTTCTGAAACGCCATTTTACAGAAATACCTTCTTAAACACAGTCAAGTTACAAAACCTAAATGATACTGTGTAGCAGGAACAAGGAAGTTAAGCTGAACTGTGTGAATGGCGACATATAAAATGCCACTTACATAGTTTTGGATTGATGCCCAGGTCAATCTGAGACTCCACTTCAAAATCCACCGACTGTCTCAAGCTGATTCTTTAAAAGAACCATGACGTGACAATGATGCAAACATTCATTGATTTTACCATGATTAAAACGACTAAGAATTACAATTACAGTTATACAGTTAGTTACAGTAAACTTAAGCTGTTATTCCACAAGCCTGAGCCTGATAAGTGGTAATACATAGAAACACTCACAGCCAGCTGCCGTATCCATAGTCGATGGTCCCCTTGAAGACAGCAGACACGTTTAAAATAGAGAGCCCTATTCCTTCATCCTCTTTCAGCTCAAACTCACTCTTTCCGATTGAAAGGTTATGGATCTCTAAACTGAACGTGGAGAAGAGTGTCACACGATACGGGATGTGACAGTAACGCAGGTGCAGAGGTCAGAGGTCACTTACTTATGGAATCTGTATTCCACCTTCCCCATGAAGCCCATCGACTTCTCTCCCTCTATGCTGGGATATCTGGCATGCTGAAAAGCTGCTTCTATCACCTTTGTGGTTTTTTCATTCACTAACAGGTCAAACAAGATAGATTTTTATTTGCTAGCGAGATTGCTAAAGCTACATTGCTATAAATAAGATACAATGTATACAATTTAAGATTCAACTAATAAATTAGGTACAATTTCTAATATTTAGTTTAGAAACATGACAATTAAAATATATTTGAAAAATATTAACATTTCATTTGCTGTGATCATCACCAGGTTTATATTTTTAAGCACTATTTTAACTGGTTTGTAAGAGCTTTTTGCAAACAAGCTTTTAACTGCTTGAACTACTAATATTGTCATACATACTAATTTTGTCCTCTAGGTGGCGCTAGTGTTTTCTGTTTTAAAAAGCGGTTCCAACGTCATTGTAAAGAATATTATAATACAAGCGGTGAGTTTTAACTCCTAGACACGACAAACATCACAAATAAGTTTAATTCAGTTTATTTCAACTTGTTTATTTTCAACTTAATTCAGTTTATGTCCCAACTAACGCCAGTGTTTCTCTTTTCTTGTTTCTATAGTCTCAGGCCTTTAGGGTTTCTGTCCTTAGTAACATTATTTCTATTTGCACTGTATTTGCATGCCTTAAAACAACATCTTTTCTTTAAAAAGTACAGATTACGTGGCAAGAGAGAGCAAAGAGAGAGTTGTACTTACAGACGACAGCTGCAGGGTAGGTAAGCCGGCACACAGCTCCTGTAAACTTGTAAGCATGTGGAGGATTCAGACAGGAATAACTTGTTCTGAGCAGACCAAAAAACAGAAGCAGTGCTACACCCGTCTCCATCTCAACACCGAACACAAATGAGTCTCTGTCTTAACGCTGTAACAGATATTAGGGCCTCTACAAGAGCTCCGTTTTCATTGAACAAGTATTTGAGGAGGAGGGACCGATCGAGAGGTCTTCACAGAGGGACGAGGGGGTGGACAGGGTCTGTCAGGCCTGACTTTCCATGTTCCTCTGTTGAAGAATGGAGAAGAACATGCAGGTGCCCCTGGGGTCAGCAAACATGTTGTTCAAGGCTATTACAGCTGAAAAAAGTACATACTGAACATTCATCTATACAAAACAAATATGAGATGTGGTCATAAGACAGAGTGGAGCAGGAAGGCCAAAGTCCACGCAGGGGTCAGTGGCACTGGGTTCATACTCATAACAGGTGGTGCGAAAATGGACGACACATCCTGCAGTAACCAGCAGTGTAGACAAAATAATAGAAGACATCACCACAGGAAGTGGCTTTAGAAAGGAATGGAGCATACAAACAAGTTTTGATGTTCACCAGCTGGAGAGCGAAAAGTCGATGACAGCTTGTGGCTAAACCTTCAGTGTGAAGCTGAAAAGCTAAAAATGACTTTCAGAAATGAAAAGTTCAAATGAAGTTCAAATATCTTATAAGAATTAGGAACAAGAAAAAGAACATGCCACCCACCACACAAACAAGACTCTCAAAGTGAAACTGAAACAAATGGTTTATTATTCAATTTACTTGTACAAAGAGATTCATGTAAATAATGCCAATAATAAAGCAAAAAAAGACTTTAAAATAAAAAATTAAACGAAATAGCAATGCTACTGTGTTGATAAACACCAGATTAAAATCTTTTTTTTTATCTATCCGTTTCTCTTTTGGTTTCTCCTTTCTTTCAAGTACCAAAGTGCGGTGTCTTCACGTAACGAAGATACAGAATTCAAAGTGAGGTTTGCCAACAAGCAACTCTTCTGCGCTCATAACACGCATATCAAAACTTCTATATGAACTTCAGAAACGTATCGTTTCACTATTAAAACAGAATAGCTAAGCATATTCTTCTTACAAAAACAGAAATAACCAAACTTTCCAAACTCTTCAAAGTGCCACAGATGCATTCTCCCAAACCCTCTTCATCAACGTATGGCCTTCATTGTCCATTATGTTTGGAGATGAATAAAATAAGCCCAAGTTTAATCCTTGGATCACTCGTTGTAAAGCACTCCAAGAAAATGAAGTCTTGGTGACAGAAGCTTAACAAAAGAGGATCAGACCATGACACTGATACCATTGATTCCAAAGAGAACCTGAAGTGCTTGCAAAAGCTGTCCAGAAATATTAACATCTCCACGTCTCGGAACTTGTTTATACATGATGTGCAACCATTTGGAAAAAGGAAGAGATAATATTTTCCTCAGGTTCGGTGGTCACAGAACAAGACTCAGAAGAAATCAAGGATTTATAACCTTCATTAATCATGTTTAGTCAAATGGTCAGGCCATGGGCTTTACAGTCTGCTTTTGACTCCCATAATTAGTCTGTCTGGCTCTGTAATTTTATCAGTTTGCCACACCTTGTGGAACTTCTGGTATCAGAGAAGCAAAGAAGGCTTTAAAGAAGACCCAGGCAGTCCAGAGGATGGGTTGTCTAACTGGGGGAACAGGCACTGCTGTCATGGGAGGTTGAACAACTTCCTCAGGAGCGACATTTGCATCCTCCACTCCAGCAGGGGGCTCCACCTTCCAGACAAAATAAGAATTGGTGAGCACACACCTGTATTTTCTCCTTTATTTAACCGAAAGCTAGTTACTAGTTAACTATTACTCACTTGTTCTGGATGTCTGTCCTCATTCTGATTTTGTTGGTTTTGAATGACCTCTGGCGCTGGTGCTGGCTGATTGTGAGGTCTTGCTTGGGCTCTGTGTCTAAAAGGAAACCAGCCTGCTGTGTGTCTGAAGGAGTAAAGAAGCAGTTAGAAAGTTAGTGTAGCAAAAAAACGTTTAGACAGATCTGCTAACCTCTCCACACTAAACACCCTCAAGATCAAGTTAATGTTTGCTTGAGTACCACACGTGGTTCTCCACCATGTTTGCAGAGATAAAGTTGGAGAACTATCAGTCTTTTAACTAAAACACAGCCTCAACAGCTGGAGACCAGAGGAATAAATCCCAGAGCGCCCACAACCCCGTAAAGGCAAACACAGTCTCCTGCAATTACAATTGTATACAGCCAGACATTTGTCAGACAGAGAAGCTTGTGTCCTTCTGGCTATTTCTGCTTTGTATCAACCAGATTCTCTTCTGTCTGTTGCTCAGCAATGTGAGAGCACAAAATAAGTGACTGGCTTAATGTCTTTCCTCCCTGTTTGTCAATAAACCTAGAATTCAGGTCAGCAGTGAGTAATGTACTTATGTAAGGTATGCAAATACACACACAAATGCAATCTTTACAAAAGCAAGTTCAAACCACACTTTTAAAAAGAGTAACACGACACTCAAGACAAAGTCATGAATTACTGCTTGCATTCACAAATGAAGTGGTTAAAACTTACAGGTACATAATCAACAGGCTGCTCATGACCAGGATAAACCGGCTCACGCTGGAGTAAAAGTATATAATGCTCAGGAAGACACCCAATCGGGACGCTGTGTACACCCAATCCAGCCAATCACGGTTCATGTCCTCCTCATCTTCCATCACTGGTCCACCCTGAGCATTCATACGAAGATTCTGATTGGCACCCTCTGGATTAATGAAAGCAGGACCCGGGGCATTCTGATTGGCTGGCAGGTTGTTGATGGGGCCCTGATTGGCTAAAGCTCCAGGTACTGCGGCTTGATGAGGGGCAACAGGAAGTGAGGAAGCAGGGGCGGCCATTGGAGCTGAAGCGGCGGCTGCCATGACAGCTTGACTAGAAGACCACAGCATTCAAACACACAGTTAGTCACGGCCCACGTGTTAAACGAAAGCGTCTCTGCATGTTTTATTCTGTTAAATGAACAGGATGGTGCGAATACTCACTACTGCATGTAGTACTGGCGAGCATACATCTGCTGGAGCCACAGAAGCTGTTGAGGACTGTAGAGGGAGTAGGTGGGAAAGGCTGGATGATTCATTGCTGCTGTTACAGGCCTGAAAAAAGACAAACATTTAATACATTCTAGTTCAAAATATCAAACAGCACTACTAAAATGCATTTAAAGGGACAGTTCCCCAATAAATTACATATTTCATGTCATTCCAAATTGATGACTTTTTTCTTCTAGGGACACCAAACATTTTGAGAAACATCTCTATGATTATTTTGTCCATACAATGGAAATCAATGGGTGCCAACGTACGTCAGCAAATATCTTCTGTGTTCCTCAGAAGCAAAAAAACTCATACAGGTTTGGAATTATGAAATGATGGACGAATTTCCATTTTTGGGTGAACTATCCCTTTAACTTTGAAGCACCAAATTGTGATTGAAAGCAAAAGGAACTCACGTCGATGTCCTTGTGCTGGTGTCAGTGGATGATGTGACAGGGACATCGTGACCTCGCTGCCTAAGGCCATCAGCAGATGGTTCAGAGGTTGAGGGTGGTGCTGGAGAAACAGATTCTGTGCTTTGGCTAGCGGTTAGTGGAGATGAATGGACACTCTGCTGCTGTGCTGATGTTTCCTGCAGCACAAATGAGAAACTAATTACATTTCTGAACAGGAAGAACAGAACAGGTGCATAAGAAAAAACACTAACAGCCGCATATCTGAGCAGTGTTACAGGAAGAGGAAGAAAGCAGCTGTGTGGTGATGTCTCCACCGAACTGAAACAGCAACACCCTCCCCTGAGAACCAGCAGGTGCCACTTCTCGGTTTTACCAACACCAAACATACCATAAACTGATCAAATGAACTGCCTTTAATTGAGCTACAACACTGAAACTTACAGATGCACTTGAAGTTCTTAAACTCATGTGGTTTTTATTACTTACTTTCATAACTGGTGCTTTAGGTACAGTTAAGTACAGTATTATTTTGAAGAATATAGTAAACACGTAAATATTAATGAGAAACATACTTTGCGTCTTGCTCCTAGTTGAGCGGTGGGCTGTGGTCTCAAAGCACACACCAGGTGAAGAGTGGGTTTGGTATCTGAAATTACCTATAAAGGATAAAAAAGTTTAGGTGGTCTTCCTGCATAAGCAGTTAAAAACATGTGACTGTTACGTTGCTTTATCACAGCACTGATCTGTTCTGGAGATTTTGTTGTCATCTGTTTTGATGACATCATGCCTGAGGGGTTGTTAGTAATCTTCAATCTGAGCAGCTTTGAAATGTGACTGACTAGCACACGGTAAGAGGATCAGGGCTGAAGATACAGATTGTTCTAAAGGGTGTCTGTGGATCCACCTTCTCTAGCTTTTGTTATTAGCAATCTTTGTAAAGAAGACGACAAAAGAATAACAGGGATGAGCCCCATTCACGTCTAAGTGATTTTAGGTTACATGCAGCCCTAGTGTATTACCATCTTTCAGTATTTTTTCATGATCAGTGATAAAATCAGACACGTTTTGCCAAACACCCCAGGCTTGTGCTAACTTAAGGAGAGCTGAATACATAAATAGCAGAAAAGTATTATTAATTTGCTTTACTGTGGCTAATCTTGTGATGTTATATTTTTACCATGTAGGCAGCTGTTTTTGAAGTCAGTTGTCAAGCCAGAAACACACATCCGTTTAAATGCACCCACCTACCTTAGAGAAAACATCTTTAATGTGCAGACCGTCAGAAAGCAGCTTGCCCGAGTAAATGAGTCTCTGATCTTTCTCAGCCTGTTTGGAAATGAGTCCAAACATACAGATGTTAAATAAACTGGAAATAAACTCAGTATATATAGATGCATTACATTTAATGCATTATATAAGTATAGGCGTTGTATAAATGTTGCATTAAAGGTGCTTTCTTAAGACACAAGTAACTAAGTGTTAAAGGGGCAAATAACAGATTCCTAAACAGCTGCATTAAAGCTCTCTGTGCATAAATATAAACAGACTGCAAACAGAAAGTGAAAAAAATAAACCGGAGACTCCAGATTGTTTACTGAGTGCTGACAGCGAGCCAAACTGGTTGTTATGTGTTGAGGAATGTAAACGTCTAAACCGACATGTTTAGGGTAAGAAAACAAACCCGAACCTACCGGATTGTTGGGATAAACCTGCGACAGGTGACGTTTGAGATCCATCACAGTCCAGTCCACGCGGACTCCCTCGATCAGCTGATCCCGGTGCAGCTGATTCGGCGTTTTAATAATCAGCGACATCGTGTCTTTATCCGACACCTCTGGGTTTTCCATGTTTCCTTTATACAGATTAAAATCGCGTAAAATGAAGCCGGAGAAACGCTGGATGTGTTGACGGCTCCCTTGATAAGCGGCCAGTTTCCGGTTTCAAGAAGTTTCGTGCTGAAGTATTTGCGTGTGTTGTTTCCAAACACGCTGTGGCCGCCTGTGATTGGCTGCCGCTCGCTCGCGCTCAGACGCGAGCCTATCGCAAAGCCCCACGCGCTGCGCATGCGCAGTAGCAGCCAATGGTTTCACACTGGAGGTGTTGTTGCGTCAGATGAGCTTGTGCGTTTGATACAGTAGAAATGGGTTTTTAATAAGTTAAATTGTTGTACAAAAATAACACACTACTCTTAAAAGTGTTTTTTTAATATGTAAGAAGTAATTTATTAAATATATCTTGTAACATTTAAGGTATTTAGGTCATTACAAAAAGAAAACAAACTATATATAAGCAAAGTTTAAGGTAATCAACAGAAAGAGGCTTGTAAATAAATATTACACTTCATTTCTGGTTTGAGGAGAAACTTGTTTGACTACAGACTTGTTTGAATTATTGGAATAAAAAGTGCATAAGACCAAAAGCAGCAAAAACTATTATGTGACATTTAACATTTTAAATTGAGAATTAAAGGCATATAGACACAATGAACAACACAAGTGTTAAACACAACATAATATATTAAAAATGTGTCAATGTAATTTTAAAAAGTCATTAACAAATAGCGTTAAATCTCATAGATTTCATTCCTTTGGATGTACAGTATGTATGTGAACAGTTCTGACTGTAGGTGCCGTTTACTGGCAGTACAGCGTCAGCACGTTCTGCTGATTGCCTCGGACAAGAAGAACCGGAGGTCGAAGGTCACGTGACACGATCTCTAGCCATGCCATGTAAAGGGCACTGGGACACGCCCCTCTTCGGCCCACAGGCATGGTGCTGCCAAACAAAATAACACAGGAAAATGACAAGTGATGTCAGAAGTTTACTTCAGTTGTTAAACATTCACACAGTTTGATTCATTGCTGCAGAATAACATAATGATGTCATGGCAACACATCCTGTTTAAATAACACTTACACAATGATCAACGCGGCATCTCTTGAATAGTCTTGAATTACTTCATTAAGACGGATCTGTCGAAGGGACTGCACAAATACAGAACACACAATGTTACAGCTTTAATAAAATACAGTCTATAACAAAAGTGGGCTGTCAGACCTTTAGATAATGTGTATTCTTTTAATGACCTAGTAAGTTACTAGTAAGTTAATTACCTTAGTTTTGAACTTCTCCACCTCTTCATCAGACATCATCCAGGGATAGTTCTTTGTAGTCTCATCAGCTTCCTGGTCGTTCTTTTGGACTGTGCTTGCTCTATATGGAGCTATAAGATCTTCAAATCTCTTTATGCTGTTTTAATAATTGGGGATTAGAAATACATTAATTTAAAGTTCAAATAAGTCTCACAGCGATTCAGAAAGATTTGCTGGTATAAAAAAAGACACTTTACTGTTCAGATTGTGGTTTTGCATTGATGTCAGGAAGGACTTGAATATCCTGGAAACCCAGACGAAACCGGCTGATCAGAGCTTTGAGCCTGTAATTCACACACACACACACACACACACACACACACTCTGTTTAATGTCTCTTTTGTAGAAGAGATTCTTCAATGCTTTATCATCTGTTGCTTCTGAGAATATATAAGACTATAAGCCTTTTCTATTTTTACATCTGAGCATAAAGATATTTAATAGGCTTAAATGATTATACTATTACAGTGAATGTTTAATATAAATAAGTAATTATGAAATAAGGATAAATTCAGGTAATATGTAACATGTTGTCACTTATGGTATCACAATTAACTTCTTGCGTACTCTTGTTTCTGCTCATCACTCTGTTCAGCTTCACCTCCAACAAAAACCCGGACTTTACATCTGGCCCAGCGCTTCTTACGGGTCAGAAGATACGGCACCAGCAGGGTCAGACCTGACCAAACACTCACAGCATGTTATTAAAGCATGTTTTCAACTGTACATACGGATCCATATCAATATAACTCACCCCCATCATCTGAGAGCCAGTACACATCAATGGTTTTCTTTCCCTGCCTGGACTGAAACACTGTGGTGGGCTGCGACATGGCCATCAGAGTCTCGGGGTCCACTGGAGCACACGGAACAGCAGAAAAATTAGTTTCATCTGCGCTGATGTAAACAGTCCCAGTATTTGAGGGTTTGGATACATACGTGAAGCTTCGATTGTGGGTGGTGTAATATCAGTGGGACCATTTTTGTCAATTCCTTGTTCAGTGGATGTCTCGAACCCTAGATTGACTATGATAACGGGAGAATTCAGTCAGTCGTTGTGTTTTTTTTCAATCAGGGCCTTGTGTATAAACTGCTAGGGCGTAGGGTAGGCAAGGCTAGCAATAAAAGCTAGCTTTAAAAGTTTAAAATCCCTCCCTTCAGAATACTGTCCAAAGCCACGCCTACTCCAAAACACATGAATGCATACATAGTTTGACAGGCAGGTAGGACATCCTATCATTGCATTCGGACTGAATTCAATGATTGGATGAATGTTTTATGGTCCTGCATCTCCACAAAGCACATAAATATATATTTAGACCACTTAATGAGACTTTCAAACAGCATAACAAAAAATGTTTCTGGAAAAACGTGGAGTTATGAAACGGTCCCTCACCATGTGCCTGCATTGTCCGACTGATATCAAGACCTTCCTTCATCCGAAGAACACACACACCATACTGGAGGTCAAATGCATCACTGAAAACACACGGAGTAAACTATCACGCTTTGAGAAACATCAGAATTCAATTTTGAAGGGATAATCAAGTATATGATATACATACTGCAAAATTCCAATATAGTTGTCAATATTGCTTGGTTGACCCTTACGCCAGTTCCTCTTAAATCCCATCACTAGAACATTAGGTTTCATCCGACCCAAACCAATACTCTGAAATAAAACCACCAGAAAAACAGAAACCATCAGGTTCATTTCAGTGGTCCAGCAGCATCAGTCAAAGAAACGTGAAATAAAGGATGTTTTTGTAAGTGCATTATGGGACCTGCAGCAACATCTTGACACCAGCCCGGAGGTCGTCTGCAACTACAGTGTGGTAGAAGGACTTTATGCGGCGCTTGTTCAGCCAGTTTAAATGAACTGCACTGTTGGCTGAGTCCACTGTGTCTGGTGAGGTTCCCCCCTGACAAGAACACACAGTCACTCAACACAGACACAGTGTTTAGGAGAAGATCAATTAACAGGTATAAGGAGTTTTTGAAATAAAGGCTTCCCAGCTCACAGGGAACGTTCTCAGAATGACTTTGGCTAGTTCTACCAAAATTCTCCAAAAGTTATTTAAAATGATAATGTTTCCATTTATAATGTTTCCTATAACCAAGCAGTAATGTTAATACAAAGTTCAAAAAAGCGTTTTGAAAACTCCCACAACTTTTAAAATATATTTTGAACGTTTTTTAAAAACATAGAACAGGTTTACCATACCTAAACTTGTTAGCTTGGTATTAGATTTAAAAAAATATAAAAATGTTTTTAAATGTTTTATAGTAACATTTATTTACAGGTTATCCATGAGAACCCTGCTGAGGAACTGAGGAACTGTTTCTGATGCTGGACTCACTGTAATGACATTTGCACATATCATCAGGCTCTGGTTCTTAGTGAAGGTGCTGATAAAATCCACCATGGATGGCCGCATGCAGGGCGGCCCGCAGAGAACCAGACACTGTGGCCTGAGAGAAAGAACAGATGGAAGGAAAGTAGGACACAGGAAGAAACGATGAGGAAGAGCAAGCAAGAGCAGAAGGAGAGAGAGCGGATAAAACCACATGGAATATTCTTGAGCAAATCCTAATGGAAAAACAAACAACATGGAAGGAAAGATACAGAGTTGGTGAACTGTGAACTGCCCTCGTGGGGACACAATTATTTACCTGTAATTTTTTATATGGTCCTCCACTTGGTTAAGACTTACACAGTGAGTTAGAGCCATGTTGTATGAGCTCGCTTGAACTGAAGAGCCCCAGTTGACATCTGAAATTTATAAACACAACCATCATTAAAATGTTGCTATATAGTCATGCACACAATGACTGTTGGTGATACGGTGCATATAATTGGTTGAACTAATAAAAATTGTCTATGTTCATACAATTATTTCTGAAAAAGACCACAAGCTACATAGAGTGTCTTACTGGGCTTCTTATACAGCACATATCCCAGCAGGAAGATGACAATGCCAATGGCTATAAGAGCGGCCCACCAGGTTAACAGAAACATGATGATGACAGACACCACGGCCCCCAGCAAAGACAACCACTTGCTGTAGAATCGAAACGTTGGACGCCAACCTGCACACACACACAGGAAACCCTTATCCCCAGCTAACAATTTCACTACTGTTTCCCTAACGTAACAAAAACGTTAAAAGGAACGTTCCCCTTGTGTTTCCTTTATGAAACAAAATTATTAAAAATGATATTTCTATATGTAGCACATATGAGATATAAGGTTAAAAAAGTTCTTCCAATGTTACAGCAAAAACATTTTCAATAACATTTTGATAACTTAGAGAACTCTTAGATAATTTTTGCCAATGTTCTAATAACATTACTTGTCAGTAGTGTTAAATATGTGAGTTTTAAAATGAATGGCTGCAAAAGAATGTTGTATGCTTGCCCGAGGGCGTGTTCTGTTTACATTAACGTGTTAACATTATTCTCAATCTCAAGATAAGCAAACCACTCACTGATCTGCAAACAAGCATTAAAATCCACTTAGAATTGATGAGTTGTAAATATTACATTGTAAACTGTTAGCCAGACCCATTTTGCCTTAATGTATGAGTTTATTATTTACCTGGTGAGTTAGTGATGGAGGCATGGAAGCAGCTAAAGTTGATGAGGGCGTATGAGCAGAGGAAAAAGTTGGAGATGATGGGAGCAATGGTGTTCAGCTCGGCTGAAATAAAAGTTCAAGCACAACCATCTGTAGGTAAATTCTTCTAATGAGTGAAAACATTATCAAATGCATTGAAAACTGGATGAGACAGCAGAGCCATAGCTACAGTACAGAGGAAAGATGGAAGTGCTTCTAGTGGTTCAGAGGCCCCACAACAGTTCCTACCAATCAGGATGAAGCATATAGCAATGACATATGTTAGCAGGTAGCTTCTCAAGGGTTCGTTATTCTTTCCGTAACCCTTCCCAAAAAATCCAATGCCTGGATACAGGTTGTCTTTGCAAAGGCACTATACACAAACGGAAGAGAAGGAAGGACAATGTTTAAATAACATCCTAATATCTCATCACAAACATACTGGGAATAACCACACATGCAGTGAAATTCAAGAGGTTTTGTGCTCTATATAATTGAGGAAGGATGTTTAGGAAGTGATTACCTGGAAAACTTTAGGGGCGGATACAAGACAAGCCAGAGCTGATGAAAGCGTGGCTCCAAAAATGCCAGCCGAGATGAGGGGAGCACACGCGGACACCATACTCATAGTCTTTCATTAAAAACAGAAGAACACATTGTGTCTATTCATTTAAAGTTTGAATTGCAATATTTTTAATATTTACATTTCCAAAAATTGTTTCTTGGCCATTATTAGTTTCTAATTATATTTGCTCCTGGCAGGAAATGATGGGCAGAAGAGATGGGAATCAAGAAATGACGTGAGCCAGACTCGAACCTGTGTTGCCCACTACAGCACCACAGCGTAATGTATTAGAGCTTATGCGCTAACTGCTTGGTCATGGCTCCAATGTTTGTTTAACACACAGAACATTAAAATACAGCTTTGCTTGATAGATATATGAGAACGTTTTATGTTTAATGGTCTGAGAAGCAGAAATATTTATTCCTGTCATGATCCATAATTTTCAAGTTGTTGACAGCAGAAATGATGGAGCATTTAGACGATGATGATTACCTGATAATTATTACTGAGTCCAAAAGTGCAGGTCTTGTTGGTGATGCATTCAGTGAAGTTCCAGTTGTAATTGCAGGCCATGCCTAAACAGTCTCCAGCATGCACAGGGGGGATGAAGGTGTCATTCAAACTACCAGAGGCATCACGCACCACACAGGAGCCTAAAATACAATCAAACAGCAACAGAAAACAGCAGGATTGTGAGTTTTAATAGATCATATGATGCATTTACTTTGTAAACGCTGTAAAAATTGTTTTGGTAGACACTTCTCAGTTAACAATTTTAGGTTGTAAGAATGTTTTCCTAACATTCCTATAAGCAAAAACGTCACTTCCCATTTTTTAGACATTGTATTAATGTTATTGTTTGTTATTAAAAAGTTAGTCAAACTTTTTATGCTGTAAATAATGTTTTGATATATATCATATATAATATTAAAACAATTCTACTGTCGTTGCTGTAGAAACTTTTTTGATAACATTGAGAAAACTTTTGGAGAACGTTAGCCAATGTTCTGAGAATGTTGCCTGGGTTATAAGATTCACCGATAGTAGCTGAAATAATCAGGTACGACACAGTGGTCCAAAAAATAGCCAGCATTGTACCACGGGGTATGGCTACATTAGGATCCTGTTGGAAGAAGAAAAACGAACGTTTACAGGTTTGGTTTCCCATAAATAAATATGCTTAATAAAATGTTTTATTTAAAGAAACATTGGGAGCTAAACTCACCTTAAGATCTCCAGAGATATTAGCTCCTGCAAGAATGCCTGTAGCTGAGGGGAAGAAGATTGAAAACATGCCAAAGAAACTTCCCTCCGGACCACGCCAGCCGGGAACAAAGTTGGATGCAAAAATATCAGCTATTGGACAGAAATTCAGACATTTATGAGGAACATACAGTTTTGCAATTCCACAATCTCGCAATGAGAACATGAGAATAGACTGTATTTATAAAAACATTTGAAACAGACATCGCTGCCCTCTGACCTTTGTAGCTGAAGAACCCTTTAGCTTCCTTCTGTGGAGTTGATGGGATGATGGTACCTACTATGTAACTGGCAAAGGAAACCATTATGACCATGAAGAACAGGACCTGGGCCTGAGAGAGACACAAAACCCGGGGTGGAGTAAGATTTGTAATGGCTGTAATGGAGCTGGACTTAAAAATGTTCTGTTTTGGAACAAACCTTAGACTCCCATTCCATTCCAGCCATTGAGATGGCCAGCAGGCAGGTGACAGTAATTACTCCAATGATGCGAATATCATTCAGTTTGTCCACCATGCTAACCTCTGTTTCCTGATTCATGATCAGAAAAGAACATCATTTAAGTGTACTAAAAAACAAAGCAGTGATCAGATAACTTTCAGTGTACTTCCCTATAGGAAAGATCAAGTGAGATATGCTCGTTTCTAGACAACAATGAGATTCAACTGAGATCAAATGGAGACTTTTGCCTCTCCGTTTTTTTCTCATGAGAAAGATTTGAGCAATGTCATGTTTTTCTTCTAGAGTTTCAAAAGAAAAAACTCAGCACTGCCAAAATCAAAGAATAAACTTTATATTTAAATAAAACCAATAGCTCTAATATGAAGTTTGAAACTTCAGAGCAATAAAATGTTGTTCTGTGTTCTGGGCCACATTACCCACCTGCATGAGTGCCTGTACAGTTTCTGCAAAGCCTACAGTGTGCATGGCCACAGCTACGGCATTAGCAAAAGCAAATATGAGACCGATGGAACCACCAAGCTCTGGACCCAAACTACGAGAGATCAGGAAATATGTTCCTCCTGGAGAAAAGAAGTACAAGCTGTGAACTCAACACAACACTCAACACAATCTGACATAATATTGTGAATAAAATCTGTTAAAATCAAACTGTACTTCTGCAACAAGAAATGCTCATTTCAATAAATAAAAAACCTTATGATCTATAGACAACTAATGTATGACATAAATAAACATTTATTTTATACACAAAGTTAAACACTTTTAGAGAATAACTGACTTTCATTATACAATGAATGTACACTAGACTTTCAAGTAAACTTTCAGCATGTCTGAGGTAGAAACCGTTAGTGGAACGTTTTGCTTTTTATATCCAGTAATACTTTAACTTTCCTGCATAAAAATAATACAGTATGATATTTATTAGTGTAAATCAAATCTACTTCAGTTTATACCTCCTTTAACTTTCCCATTAGTGGCAATAGCTGATGTGGAAAGTCCAGTGATGCCGGTTATCGAAGAAGAGACCAAGATTATAACCCAGGTCAGACCTTCAAGATAAGAAAGTGAAACATGTTTATTTTAATGAACGTGCACAGCAGTGTGTTACACCAATGCATCATTTAACAGCCCTGAGGGTTTTCACAAAAACTACACAGAAACATTTTACAGTAAAAACACATTCAAGATCAACACAGATAACAGAGTTTGACACACCAATCCCTGCCTGAGCTGTGATCCAGGGAAGCCTGAGGTAGAGAATAACTCCCCAGATATTCAGCATACAACGGATCTACAGGGAGCAGAAGATACAGCAGTGTGTGTCAGATGATCTACAAATGTTCTGAGCTTGGCTGGAGTCAGATGTTTGGGGTTAGTGTTACATCACTTTAAAGAATAAAAACTGTAAATGGCAGTTATTTTACCATGACACCCTGAGCCCATCCGAAGCGAGTTGGTTCTGGTGGAGGTTCTGTTGGCTCCTCTTCTTCTGGGCTTGATTTGTCCACACCGTTCTCCTCATACAGAGGAGGTGGAGAGGGGTCATCCTGGAAGAGAACTCAAATAAGCTCAGAAAAATAACATGTGGATTCTTAATTAGATTTCTTGATGTTGATAACCTAATACTGTTTTTAGCAGTTAAAATATATATATTCTTAAAGGAATGGATCACCCAAAAATGACTTTTTTTTTTCCATCATTTATTCACCCTCATGTCATTTCAAATCTATATGACTTTTTTCTTCTGTAGAACACAAAAGAAGATATTTTGAGAAATATCTGAGTGGTTTTGTGTCTATACAATGAAAGTTAAATGGGTGCCACATGGGTTTGGTTACCAACATACTTCAAAATATCTTTTGTGTTTCTCAAAAGCAAACAAATTATACAAATTTGGAATAACATGGTACAGGGTGAGAAAATTTCATATTAATTTTTCTATCCCTTTAAATACAAATACCACTGATACCATTTAGTGTAATATTTGAATATAATCATCAATTCCATTAATTTACAGTCATTTCTGCTCCTACCTGAGGGTTGGAGTGAAGTTGAAACAGAGAAGGTCTTGATTTCTTAGATCTTCCAAACACTTCAGTATTGGTATAGAAGTCGTAACTTGGTGGCGCATCCAGCGTATCATATCCAGAAAAGACCACAGAGCTGCGTGAGGCGATGCTGTCGGTGTCGTAACTGCTACATCCCCCCAAACTGAATTTGCGGTCGTCTCCATTGCTCAGTGAAGACATTGAGAACTGACTTCTGTTGTTTGTCAGATTCATTTCTTCATCGGCCTGAAATCTTCACCATAAATGAAAGAAGTGAGTAAAGCGAGGGGGTGGAATGAGAGGTTATATTATACCTGAGCAGGAAAGAACCACATTTGAATGTTTAATTAGTGTGAGAACATATTCTAGACCTATTTTACCGGTCATTAATTTTTAATTGTCGCTGTAGGGCCTTCAGCTTGTACTGGGGCTTGTAAACATCATGAGAACATGTAATGACTAAGATTTTGGGTAAAAACTCCTTGACACAGGTTCTCAAGGACAACCGTGTTCGGTGAGAGCAAGTACTGTGTGGTGCATTATCAAGAGACTGAGAATAACATACAGCACAACAAGTTTCCATAGCAGACATGTGGTCTGTTTATATTATTGACACTATTATTGAAGAATATTTACATTAATGCAGTGGGCCATATATAACGAGATATATAAGGAGAATAGTTGGAAGTATTGGGAGAGTATCTTGACATCTCTATTAGAAAATGTTCCAACTTATACACAAAATAAAGGTGCTTCACAATGCCATAGATGAGCCATTTTTGCTGTATGGTTTCATAAAGAACCTTTGACCTTTCTGTTTCATAAAAGTTCTTTCTAGTGGAAAAAAGGTTAGACTATAAAAGCTAAGAACATTTTTTAAGAACCTTTAACTGAATTGTTTTTTGGGGAACCAAAAAGCTGTGAAGAACCTTTTAAAAGCCTTGTGTGGTGACCTTCATTTTAGCAGCTTTAACCCATCATGAGCGGAGGTTCCAGCTGAAAGACTTTTGCCTTGAGCTTGACTGATCATTGCAATGGCAGTTCGTCATTAACTAAAAGACTAACGTCCAACAATGTGACCCAGGGAGCAGCCTCAGGTTAAGTAATTATTTCTGCAGAAATTAGTCTGGAAGCCTCAAAGGTGGAGCATTTTCAAAGCAATTAGTGCAGATCTTACAAAAGCACCCACAGGTCTCTTCTCTGAAGCAGAGTTTTGATTGAGCTTCTATTAATAGACACACGGTTTCTCTGCTGAACTTTCCTCTTACATAAAATCACACTTAAACCACAATAATACAGATTTTATCAGAAAGCTCTGCCAAAATAGTCATAGATACAATAAAACTACATGTGTAACCTAAACGCAATATTTTAAAGAAATTAGATGATATCAGCAGCTCTATTCAAATAAATTTAGATTTAATTATCCATTAAAAGGAATATTAATTATTTTATTAATAAATAATGGATCAGGCCTGAGACCACAAAAGTGGGCTTTAAAATGCTATTTAAGAGACTATTTAAAAACGTCAGATTTGTCACAAATTAGTTTACTAGTAAAGTAACTTAATATAGTTAAGGTAATAAACAAGGTAATTCTTATTTTGAAAACCCTAAAATGTGAACTGATTTGAAACATATGTAAGTACATCCACATACATGCAATTTTCAGCGAGAAAGTGAGTCTTGATCTCAGTTATATCAAAAGTTTATTTAGAAAATGATTTTAGGAGAGTGTTTCACATTAGTATATATGTACTCAGACATACAGGAGCTGGATGAAGTGGTGTTTGTCATCTGGTGTTCCTCTGTGGTGTTGTGGTCAGTGATGCGGTGCCACCCTGGTGTTGTGAAATAGCCGGATTATCTCGAACCTGTGACATCGGCCTGATTCACAACACCAGCTGCGGCCCGCGCACCTCACAATGATGATCCAGCCCATCTTTTCCAGAAGATCCAGATCTTCTCCAGGAGTTCCACACAACACGTCTGAGATATCAACAACAGAAAACTTACAAATTAACAATCAAACTTTTCCTTGCAGAAGAGAT